>SMGT01006398.1:63278-128561 GCA_004794575.1 Lanistes nyassanus
GAGAAGAAATCTCGCTGCATCGCCCATGTGTCTGACCTGCACTCACGAGGCCCTGCGGTGATTCTTGTGGCTGTTGTTGAGAAGCTTCTGCACCACCTTACGGTTATGACCGTTAAGGTCAAAGCGGTTCGTGTTGCACGTGGCTTCCTTCTTGCTGCGGCCCTTGCCGCTGTGGCTGGAGCGGACATACTTGTGCTGATCAATGCTGATCAGATCATAGGCGTCCAGGTAATGCTCGACGAAGAAATCGGACATTTTTACGGGTTTTTACGGTTGAGTTTTCAACTTCTGCACGGCTACAGAGATTTCTGATAGGCTCGCCTTGGCAAACTTTCAGTTTCAACCGACTCTTTAATCTGCGGCGCTAGATTTTCAGTAAACTCGACACTTGTAGAGACTACCTTTTGCTGTTTTCTGGCTTCCTAAGCTGACTGGTGGAAGGTGAAACGTTTTGCAGCATACACCTCTTTTATATTCTCTTCTGCAACAACACATGACTAGAGCAGCTATATAAAGAAATTACCAAAACGCCAGAAATTGTCATTACGTCATGTCTCTGAATCATCCATTCGGAGGGACTGTTGTCCGCCAGCTGGCGCTGATTAGCATAATAGGACCGTCCTTTACAGCGTGACGGTGAAAGTAGTCCCAAGCGCGGAGTTGCTATGCTGTGGCCCTAGCGTCTCTGGGCGAGAGAAAATGCACCTTGACCCGACCGTACAGATAGGAAAAAAAGTTACTGCATGCATCTTACTGTGAACGAGGCATCAAAACCAAAAGTATGGATAAAATAATTTAAAGGTGATCAATACAGCTTAATATAAACCAAACAATTGCAAAATTCCAAGGTGTGCACTGGTTATACATCCCACTCTGTATATCTCGGTCACTGGGACCTGTCGCTGAAGCCGCTGCCTGACGGGGGTGGGTGGGTGAGGCGAGTGCGGAGGGAAGGAGAGAGAGAGCGAGAGAGTTAAACCACACCCCACGTATGACACACACCTTGTTAATTTTTCCACTCCTGCAGCTATATGTATTTACTTGTTGCTCACATCTAGGCCAGGGCATGCGTCAATGTTGCCTTTCTGTTGTCATTTTTTTCCCTCCCATAAAGAGTGAAGCTTATAACACCCCTCCCTGTATGCGTAAAACATTTGTTGGTTTTTTCTTAACATGACGCGCATCACACTATTATATGGCATACACACTATCCATATATCAGTACCCAGTCACTAGAAATTAAAGTATGGCGCCCTTTTCCCCCGTGACAGAGTACGCTATAATCTACCTAAACTTTTATCGGAATGTAACCCTCAAAATGGCAATTTATAAATAGGATTGCCTAGAGAGTATATGTACTGCTCAAAAGAATTATAAAAAGAGGCAAGCTGCACTTTGCCGAGACAGCTCAGGGACAGCAGCAAGCGACTCACATGAACTGGTCATCAAATTCACCAGACCTTAAGCCGACTGAGCACCTGTGGGACATGCTGGGGACATGCCTGTCGGCAACCACCCACCGACTTTTGCTTCAGTAGGATCGAGTGGCAGGTCATCCCGCAAATGACTCAGCAGCCCAATGGAGGGCACACAGATTTTTGATTATTCTGTGCTGTACCTGAATTGACATTATCGTGTCCATGGTAGTACACGGCATTTGCAATGGTCCATAGCAGTTGTAATGGTCGTTACATTAAGTGAATCAGGCACATTCTCCGTTTGTGTTTTGGCGCCATTCGGTGCGTTCATTGCACCAATCTTTTCTTTTGAATAACGATATTCGTGTAGCATCCCTTTGGCACTCCACAGTCTTGTGAAATGCTTTCTTGCATTTCAGGGGAAGTTTAGAGTTCATGAAAGCTTGTTTGAAACGGACACTGGTTGTCTACCACACTCCATTGTGTTCTAGGGTTTTGTTACTGTATACATGTAGAATTTTCGGAATGTCCCCCGAGAGTAATGAAATAAACTTCTGACTTGGCTTCCTGCTTATGTGTGCACTTTGAAGCGTGCAGAGGAAACATACAAAATCAGGGCAGGGTGACACAATGCTTTTGCATCTGCTGTTTGCCCAGCATGATGAATGCATGCAAAAAAGCTAAAACTGCAAGGCAAACCTGTATGTCAGATCGCTAACTTGCTAGTACTTATATAATTTTGGTTAGATTTTTAGGACATGGGCCAGGTGTGTGAGCATGTGTATGTGTGTTTTGGGTGTGTGGGTGGGGAATTCAAACCGCTGTTGCTGTTCTTGCCAACAGCTCAGTATCCGAGTCTGCGGGACTGACTTTTTTCCATCACCTCTTTTACACACATCCTCGTCCATGTGCACTCAGCGGCATGACCATACATGCACACAACCATACCTACACCTCATCCATCACACTGCCTAACACACAAAGAGGAAAACATGCAAATCTTCGCAGCAATTACTTCAGGCGCACAGAATTTTTAATAACATAACTACAGTTGGAGATACATCAATAAACAAAACCAGCAATTCCTCTTTCACTTATAATTTCCACTCTGTGATTCCAGAAAAAAAATCCATCTAGAAAAAATGGCTTGTAAAGCCAGAAATATTTAAAGAACATGAAACCGGTGTTAAGCTAATGAAATAAAAATTATCAAGCTCAACATATTAAAACTTGGACATTCTGTTAGAGGTATTTGCACTTTTAAGACCAAAGAGATGGGAGGGAACTCCATCTCCAAGACCAACCCTGTGTTAAAGATGAGTAATGACTTTCCCACACCCCACTTTTTTTGTAGGGTGGGGTAAGGAGACCAAATAAAGTCCACTGTGGCCTGTAGAACCAGCCAGCCAGCCAGCCAGTCAGCCAGCCAGCTAGCCTGCTATAGCTTGATATAGCACAGAGTGTGGAGTTGCCTGTTCTCATTGAACATGGCTCAGTTATCACAGATGCAACTGGTACAAATTTACTGCATCAACTGCTCTCTGCCTTCCATGTGAAAGGATCTTAAGTTGTCTAGTGCTTTTCAAATGTTGCAATGGTCCATTATATTCAATAATCCTGGGTCAGTCCACGTTTTGTACTTCTGTCTGGCCTGATACCATGACCTGCAGGAAGCAAAAATCTGAATAATTACTAGTGGCAATAAAAAGTGCTCTACCATCACATATGCACAAAGCAGTGGCAGAACAGATGCAAAAACCATACACATCATAATTCCTCACTTGCTGACATGAACATCAATATCACTAATCTATGATTCCGCACAGAAATCTGAGGGGTAGAATGAAAACTACGTCACTCTTGGCTGATGAATGGCTACAGATGCGCACTCATCTCGGTCGGAGCATAAGTCCATGTTCCATTCTTGCTAAAAAAAACTCCACTGTGTCAAATTTGGAACAGGCTATTATAGTTATTTTCAGTAGAAAGTCTCGCTATTGGAATAATTTTATGATGGAGATAAAATTCTACTTTTATCTCCATGATTTCTGTGCTTTACAGACGTTTATTGCAATTAAACTGCAATGAAAATCGATGATTAACATCATCATTCGTAAACAGTTTGTAGAGGGATAGATAAGGGAGAGGTCGGCTACGCAGTTATAACTGTTCGCATAACGGAGCATTTTCAAGGTCGTATGAACCATGTGCAGGTTCCGTTCCATCTTGTATATCTCTATCAGTATGGATCCAGCAACTCTTCCACTCGTTGACTCTACTTCAGTACTTGATCTGGCACTGCATTTGTCACTTAACCATTACCTCAACCTCTTTTGCAAATTCCTATCCATAACTTCGTGACAAATTTGAAAAGATAAATAAAACTGCTTTAGATAAATAAAAATTCTTCCCCTGCCACTAAATGCTTCGTGATTTGACCCGTTGTCTACACACAAGCGATGCTAGTAGCTGGCGGGAGAAGTCATTAACGACTCCTGTACAACCAAAATAATATTAGATATCAATTGTAAATTAAACTGAAAAAGAATATTATAAAAGCTTTTATATTCAAAACTAAAAAATTATAGTTTCTATTGACGTCAGACATTGCCAATACCCTACTTCTCCCGCGAGGTTTTAGTATTTTCTGCCTGGAGGGAGCGTCTGCGACTTTACGTCTTTAGTGTAACTGTAAGCCGTCTCTGCAGGAAAAAAAAAAACCAACACTACGTAATACGGTATAACTCGTTAAAATGTTAAACATTTTGGGCCACTCTTAAAAGAAGTCTGGTTTCATCACCAACTGATTTCAAGCACTCTTTGGCATCAACTAGATCTAGGCAAGCTTACAGCTGTTGACAGCTTTGTACTAGATGATCTATTGACTAGTGTTTAAAGCTATCAGCATCACTTTGTTTCTCGTAGACCTCCCTAGTCTAGTAAACAACGGCAGGACTCGTCCAATAAAATCTTTAAAAACTTAAATTTGTAAGAAGTAAAATCAAACTTACCAGAATAATTACTTTTTGGGTGTTGTCTGTGGTTTGTGTTGTTCCTTCTCATGCTTATGGGCGTTGTTTATAAGGTTCTGAGCTATTTTTCTGGTGTGTCCAGCTGGGTCTTCATAGTGATGTTGTTCGGCCTCTTTTTTCGATCTTCCTTTCCCACTATGTCCGTGACTTTCATATTTATCCTGTTCGATATTGTATTTATCGTATTTGTTCAGGTATTTTTCGTCCTCAGACGACATTTTCAATGTTGCGTAAGTACTTTCAGCGGAGGTGCAAAATACGCAGTATGCTTTCGTTCAGCGATGTTATTGTCTGCTCGACTCAACCAAACTCGTCAATGATTAGTAGACTGTTTTGTTAGATGTCTTCTGATTGGATAATATCCGACCCCACTACAATACACGCTAGAACTATCCACGTCGACAGCGAAATCCCTCGGACCAAGCAATACTCTCTAACGAAGCATCGCAATGCATGTAGGTTCTAGAATCAACCTGGAAGTCAGTAGAAGAGCAGTATTTTGTCTTTATAAACTAGTCTATCTGTCACTCCCTAATCTGTTTTACACAAAGCTGTGATACACCATGCGTCGTCCGCTCCGTACTGTAAAGGAAGTAACCTAAAGTCAGTGCTGCGCAGTTGTCTCACGTCGCAGTAACCATACCACGGAATTGCATACTATGTAGTAATGTGAACCACACTGCATTGTGAGGAAACACCTGCACACCACAATACGTCATATTTATGGGTACACACAAACATGCATCCACGCTTATCTACAAACATCCCAGGAAATATATAAAATTAACGGTACAACGAATCTTCCAATCTTATCCCATTTAGTGACTTATGGGCAATTTGTTTACCAAACAGTTCCATTAAGCCTAAAAATAAAAATGCTGTTTGATGCATATCTATTAAAATTGGTATTAAAAACACAAAAAACTGAAATGCGTCACAAAAGTATCAAGCACTCGTGAACAAGATATGAAAAATATGTTACTGCTACTGTGCTAGATTTCTGCAAGGTTTTTTTTAAAAGACAAGCTAGCAGCAAGTATTATAATGTACAGGTTTCAAGAACTGGAACAGTTTCTCTTCATTCTTAGAGATATATATATATAACTTTATATATATATATACACTAAATTTAACTACTGGTGCTACTAAACACCTAAACACAGCTTTGTCCTGAAGTACCAACGCTGTCTCAGAAGTACATATAAATGAACACTAATTATTGTACATGAATCTAATACCATCCTTATTTGTTGCTATGTCAATCAGTGCCCATTTTGCTGACACCTGGACACATTCTTTTTCTGTGCCATTTATATGCAGATATGTGGGACACATGCATCCAAAGTAATAAACTGATTATATGTTGCACACATACCAACTGATTGTATGTACATATTTATGGAATAGAACATTCTTCCTTGTGCGTAAGTTATGTTTTTTTTTAAAACTTACTGAACAAGTGTAGGTATTAGCTTCAGTAGAATGTGGTACACTGGTACAATGTTTGCAAAGTCTTCTTACAAGAGCAGTAAAGCATAAAAAATCAAAAGAGTTTTGATATCAAATTTGTGAGCTGTACAGTTGATTTTTAGGAACTTGTTAAAGCACCTGATTTTGTTTTAAATTTAGTACAAAATAATGTGACATGTTATTGAAGCTGCTCTGAGAATCTTGGGGTGGGAGGCCATAAAATACACATTCCAGGTCATTTTACAGATAAGATGGGACAAAAGAGAAAGGATAGAAGGAAAGATCTTGAGGTTTTCCAAAAATTATAAGTCAGAATGCCAGACGGTACTGAATGCCAACATTCACTTCTCAAGACAGTCTGCCCGTTTGTCTTCTGATGTATTCTTAACAGTAAGTTACAAGAAGAAAATGCAAATGGCAAGCTACAAAAGGGGTGTCATTTTTTAATTATCAAACTGTTTTATTTCAAAATGTAATTTCTAAAAAGTCAAATGTGTACCAGATTACTCTACTCCCATTTAAGAATGATCACCGATACTGACAACAAGTAACAGTAACAATGAACAAAAAGGCTTCGACAGGCTGGATCATGAGACACCTTTAGAAAATACACTGCCTGCACTTTTCTCCTTCTCAGCAGACCACTTGAGTTTGTCCTTTGCTGGGAGGGGAGGGTGAAAATATGGACAGGAAAGTTCTCTGTTTTTGCAGCTCAGACCAAAGCGGCAGGGTTTGGGGTGGAGAAATGGACAATTCATGTTGCTACATGATGGAAAGAACTTGCACTGAGGTGGATTTGAGCTGCGAGGGGCTGCAACTGGAATCATGATTGGAATCGAAGGCCGTGGGATGATCTGTGTGACGAATGATCGACGACTGGAATGGGTGAAGGGGCAGTCAGGGCGCACACACTTGGAGTCGAATCGGCAGTTAGGATGGATGTACAGGCATTTGTCTCCAAATCTGCACTGTGGAAAAGTCTTGCAGTGCACAGTTGGGTGGTGGAACTCACAAGCTGCTCCATTCACGCATGCTGGCCAAAATTTACAGCGCTCCGTCATCTTGGCTTTCTTTAAAGGGGTAGCATTTTCCTCCTGCATTTCTTCTTCCTCTTCATCCGAGTCCTTTAAATTAATAGAAAAAGGTTGTATTTTGGGGGGAGATATATGAGCACCAGCCTCTTTTATTTGAGATACAGGAACTATGTCCTCATCTGCCTCCTGCACAGGCCTTTTCAATGGCTCGGTCTGTGTCTCCATCATTCCTTCATACTGCTCATTGTCAACACCATCTAATGTTACCACGAATCTGGTCTTGTCTCTCTCTTTATCCTTTACATTGACATCTCTCATGTCTTCTTCAAACAAAGTGCTGCTCTCATTCTCAGCCAGATCCATGTCTTCCTGATCTAGAATGAATTCATCATCAACATCTTCTAGAATCTCAGGTATTCCCTGGCTAGCAGCTTCCACGCTGCAGGCAGACGCAACTGACTTCTCTTCATCCTGTAAGGACACTGCTTCTGTTGGCTCATACTCAACCACTCGACTATCAATAACAGCTTCTTCTGATTTAACTTGTTTCGAGCTTTTATCTGGTGCCTGGGATGGCTTTTTCCTATTCTGTGCTGGCTCCACATCACATTTTCTTGTAATGATCAAACCACTGGACACTTTCTTCTTTCCAACTCCAACCACTGATGTCCTTGCTGAATTTTTCTCATCTGTTACCAGGGCTTGCTTGGCAGCTTCCTCCCGCCTGGACTTGGAGATAAGTCCTACTCGCTCAGAAATGTTCAGTTTTTGAGAAGGGTGAACTTTGCGGGTGGGTATGTAGACAGGATACTCTGTTTGCTGGCTAGGTTTGGGCTGATCTATGGCTTGGCGCAGACTTTTCTGTGCAAGTCTTGGAGTTGGCTGTGACGGTTTAGAAACCCTGGACACCAAGTTTGGGTGTCTTTTAACCTGCCTTTCTTCTTCTCGCTCCTTCTCCTCTGATCTGATAATAGGTTTGACAGGTGTGATGGCCACTCGTCTTACTGACTCTACAGATTTTTCTGCTTCGCTGATTGCTTTCAGAAGCAATGACCTGAAGACAACATAAAGATGTAGTCAAAGGCTTGACAAAATTTCAGCATAACTTCAACTGCAATTATAAAAAATAGTCTATTTGTTTAGGTACTTAGAATGATATCAAAATTCTGTAAAGATCAGAGCAAATATGTTTGGATCAATCTTATCCAAAAGAACTTCAACGATGGCACCCATCTCTGGTCTCATGTTCTTGATTTCTTCAAAGACATCTATTCTAATGGTTCCACCGAAAAAAAAAATCACTGAAATAACACTAATCCACTCAAATTAGGTCTACTGCACAGGCAGAAACCTGGTGTTTAGTTGCTGGGTCCATTTACATTGGTAATGTATAGTTCAATATTTCATTGGAAAAGCAAAACAGAAACTTGAAAATGAGTCATTTATTTTTTCTATTTTAAATTAATTATAAGAAAATTTAACCAGTCCACTTTACAGTAAGTAATTAATATGCAGACTGCTGCTAAAGCAAACACAACTATTACTGATCTTACTTTCTTAGTAAGAACACCGACGGACCAAGTGTCTGACCTTTATAAATTTAGTTTTACACTGCAGTCTACACACTCATGAACTAGGCTGGCTTTCACTATAGTGTTATGGAAGCAGACAAGCTTTCCACCAAAAACCTGATATAGAGTACAGACAAATATAGTATTCATTTGACTGAATTTAAACTGAATGCTGACAGCAATACCTTATCTTACACAAAATTTCTGATAATAATAATAGGGCTACTACTAGTGAATAGAATGCATGCTGATCTCACTGATATAATTAGGTTGCAACAAAATTTGCTTTAAAAGTTTTTTAACGTTTGAACTGTACCATCAATGTTTCCAATTAGCAACCATTTTTGATGGAAACAATCATCTGCTTCCTTTGAATTAAAAAAAAAAAGTCTGCATAAGATACAAGGGAGGGGTGGGACCTTACTTGTTTGCCTGTAGATTTACAGGTACGCTTGATTTTCTTGCAGTAACTTTCACAATGCTGGCAACACTGCCGACAGCAGGATTGTATGGGTCATATGCTTCATCTTCTTCCTCTGCATCGCGTGACACAGAGCCTACTACAGACACTGGAGGGCGCTTTTTTCTTGTGAATAATTCCGAGATGTGAGGTGCAACAACTTTAGTTGCAATCTGGCGTGGAGCAGTTCGTCGTATGGGTGAGGTAACTGCTTTGGGCCGAGCATGTGAGGAAGATGGCGACATGGGGGTGGACTCCCTGCTTGAGCTTGATGTTGGAGCCACTGTTATTGTAGGGACTTTAGATTTCATCTGGCCGCCATTTTGAGTGGCTGACCTTGAAACGTCTTTTGCATGCTCTTTTTTGTTTGGAAGATTAATGCCCTCTCGCTCTAATTCTTCTGCCAGTTCATCAGTTTCTGTCAAAATCAGCTCAGAAATGTCTTCATCTTCCCCAATCTGAATGGTCTCACCCAGTTTCACTTGCGAAAAGATACCCCTTTTTGCTGCGTCTGCTGATGCAGACTCATCCTTTTCTGGTGTGGGCTTTTTGTTGGGCACTTCGGCTTTTTCAGGAATTTTTTCTGGCACTGGTTGTAAATCCGTCTTGTTTGGGTCCTCCTCCTCCTTCACTTTCTCACGGGACTTGTACTCATCGACGGCTTTGCGTTTCCTGCTAATGCTATCTTTCTTTGGCTCAAGTTTGTCATCAGAAGTACCAGATGAATTTTTTCTTCCTTTAGATATCTCGACATCCTCATTATCTTTGATGTGGTTCTCAGCGCCTACGCTACTGGTGGTGGTAGTCGGGCTTGTCGTTGGGTCGGATTTTTGCTTTTCTGATTTTGGTAATGTGGGTTTGTCCGTTGTTGACACTGTTGTTAAAGATTGTAATTTGGCTAGAAGACCATGAAGCCACGATGTAAACTTGTCGGTGTTCGTGCCGAGGAAAAGGCTAAGATCGTCGGACATTTGTGTCTGGCTCTTTTTGTTAGCCACCATCACCATGATATAGTCAGGTAGCTCTTCATCTACATAAGCTCCAAGCTCCACTAGCTTTGCCTTGATTGCAGATCGAATCTTCTGACTTATTTCGTTACCGATTTCCATGATGGCACGCACACTCACCTACAGATCTTGCAGATACAGATGGTTCTTCCTCCACTGCAGAAGATTTTTCGATTTAAGTGATTTTATTCAGAGATTGTCGTACAGGGACTTGGTATTAGCAGTTACGTATAAAATAGTACCTCATGAAAAGTAGGAGCAAAATATTTAAAACTGCACTAAATTTCAAGCCGTGTTCGGAAATAAATAAACAAATAAAGAGATATTGCAGAAAATTTTAAATAAAGACAACATCCTACTTTAAAGAGTATTTGTAGAAATACTGTCACTCGTTGGTTCAATAAATCATATTTTTTAACAACCCTTTGAAGAAAGCTGAATCTTTTAGTTAAGTACATTTAATGAAAAGTTTAAGCTTTCTATTTTCCTGTGACCCATACTATTGAAATGGTTTCTTTCGACTTACAGTTTACCTGCTATATAAAAAATAGCGATTCGTGGTTTCGCATCCAACACCACGGCTTCATGCTGTGAAACTCAAACTGGTGAAAGCATGGCGTTGCTGGAACAAATCACTAGTCAGCTTAACAATCCTGCCCCTACTTTCGAAGATCCAGAGCAAGACTCTGAGGACGGTAATCATAAGTTCGTCACATTTATGAAAAAGAATAAGCATTACTAGTTGTTATTTCATTCCGTCGTAATCATTTGTTGGATATTGATAATGATGAACATCTCTGATGGTGATACTGATGGTATCCAATGGTTGATGACATGGACATTCCCATTGGTAATGCCGTTGAAGATGTAGCCTGTAGGCTCTGTGCTAGATCTAAATAGTGTTTAAAACAATTAAAAAGTGACGGTAAGCGTTATTCCAAACCCACTTTCTCAGCCGAGTCGTTTAATAATTGAAAAAACATAACTGTTTTATTTAATAAATCTGTGGTGATAACCACTTCTGCTTAAGAACATGATCAACATGGTAGAGACTAAGTGTTACCAGACAAAATTTTTTCCATTAATATGAAAACGGCAAAGCTTATGACAGCCCACAGAAGTTTGAATGCCACAATTTCTACAGGTTAATTCATGTGGGTTTTCCCACAACCTTAGTACAAGTAATTTTGCATAAAATAGTTAGCAACTAAAGTAAGATTCGAACATGATTATTTAATGCTAAGACTGTTTGTGTTGGCTGTTGATTTAGTCTGTAGTGTACATGTAATAGTTTAATACTAAAAGAATCTTCATAGTCCACGCAGGAAGTAAGAATAACCTAAGCATTTTACTATGAATAAAAACCAGCAATGATAATCAATGTCTACTTACAGTCACCCAGGCACAAATTACTTATGGTGAAGACATTGATGAGAACATTGACACTGGAACATCGCAACTTCGACGTCTGGCTGCTTCTTTCCTGCCAGACACAGATAAAAAATATGCAGGAAAAAAGATGTCACGAAAAAACCTTGATTGGTTTGAAAATGAAGCCAGTGAAAGTGAAGGTAAACTTTTAAAAAAAAAATTATGCCTTCCAACTCTGTACTCTTCCTACAATTAAAAAATCATACAACCTTTCCATTTATACTAAACCTGTTTAACTATATTATAAATCTGTCACAGAGTAATATGTTTCAGGAAATGCCTTATTTTTTGTCAGTGGATGGGTTGCATAAAGTATACATATTTATATCTTGCATAATACATAAAATTGTTCATAATTTTCATCAGGTTATTTTGTTGCTCAGCCCCTTGTCAGCAATAAAGGGCATCTTATGCTGTTATGGTGGAAGAAGGGTGGTGAGAGAAAGGGTGGGAGGCTATTACCCTAAGATAAACCATTAACAGTGCTGCTGTGTCTCTAGAGAAAGTACATCAGCTGGACATAGAATCAGAACCTTTACCAAGGCTTGACATTATCTAATATTCTTCACCTGATAGCTGAAATATGCTGTTATACAACATTAGCCCTTTATACCTATTGGTTGTAGCATTATGCGTTTTTAGATCAACTAAATATATATTTCACACTTTTTTAAAACTTGCCAAAGATTGCCTTTTTGGACAGTGCAATCACATTTTCAACAGAAAGCTGGATGTCTGTTAAATCTGTTGTCAGTCAAGGTGGTAGCATGCTAGATTTAAAGGGAAGTCACTGTAGGGACAATATTCAGTTTGAAATCATCAATTCCTGGCAGATTTTTTTCTGTATAATTTAGTATGATATTTGTAAAACTGACTGGATCTGGTTAAACATTTTACTAATTAGCCAGCTGTTAATCTTAGGCCCTGCTAGATCTTGGTATCTTGGTGACAAGCATGCCGTAGTCTTACACTTATGGGCTGCCTCCCATTTCAGATGGTGAATGACTTCTACATTTTATGAGTGCAGAAGGAATTGCAAACCCTGTAACAACCTGTCTTAAGATTTCCTTGTTTTTGTGTCTGCGTGTTGAAGAATGTGTCATATAATAAATGCATAGCATGATATTTGCCACTTCAGGAGGGGAATCTGATTTGGAAATAGGATCAGATGGAGAACTACTGGAGTCTGAGTCAGTCTCAGAAGAGGACTCGGAAGAAGATGAGGAGGAAGAGCGGCAGCTAGAGCTGTTCACTTCCAAAGTCAAGCAGGCAGCAAAGAACCACGATGCAAAAGATGGATTCAGGTAGGCATAGGATGAGAAGTTCTGTATATTTACATGGATGTATGTGTGCTTGGTGGTGTTGCATGCTGTCATGTTTTGTGTCTAGTAGATTTAATAATTGATGTAATAATAATAAATGGAGACTTGTATAGCATCACATCGCGACAAAGTGGGTACTCTGCTGTTTACATCAAGTGATAAAACAATTTTTTAAAAAACAAGTGTCACGGAACTACAGACGCAATAGTGAGTACGCTAGTTCGACTACCCTGAGCAATGATGAAGTGCTAAATTTAGAACGCTGAGTGTCAGTCAACCTGCGTGTTTGGGGAAGACACGCTCAGTTTGAAAGTTAGTGGATTGTCGACGATGAGAGAACAGTGCAGACGGCATGGAGGACAGTGACGCTGTTAGCAAACCTTTCACCATTGTAACCTTTTCTGGCCTGTGTGCTTTGTGCCACTAGTCTGTACACCAATGTCTCACTCTGTTGTGGAAAGTATCTGTGCTAAATGGGTGTTGAGGAACTGCGGAATGTGAAGGAGGTAATTGAGTTTGAGGAAAGGAAGGCAACATTCTGGAGTGAGAAGCATAGGTCTGATCTAGTGCAGTACCTGTGAATCATAGAACAAACTGGTGCCCTTCAGAAGTCAAGGGTTGTCCCACCATGTGTTAGGTGCGAGATATCACCATGAGCGCCTGCCAGTCCTCAATAGCTTTATGTTCTGGCTTTGACAAAGAAGAGTTTGACAATAGTAAGTCTGTTGCTATAACAAAAGAGGTGGTGAGATAACCTCATATCAAGTCATTGTTAGACGAGTAGCAAGGAGCCCGTTCTCTGGTTTAAACAGTGTGACATTGTGTTGTGTTGTCTGCAACTTATGCAAGTAATCAGTGTTTGTGCACAATGGCTCTGGAGCAAGGTATGTGCACCTTGTTGTTTGTACATAGAGTTGATGGGAGGATATTCGTATTGTAGTTGATGTGTAGTCCTAGCTTAGATTGATGAGTAAAGAAAGCATTGGGTATCCTCTTTGACAAACTAACCATCTCACTTGTTCATATGTAAATAATAATCATCTTTCATGGTGTTACTGAGTTATGTAATTCTCTGTGGAGATTTTAGGTGGATAGGGGCTTGAGTCATATGAATGCAATGGTTGTTTTTTTTGTTGTTCTGCCTACAAAGTGCTGCCCTCTTAATCCCAGTTGTGTGAACATGGGAGATCAAGTGTTAGAAGTAAAAAGAATTCCTCAAGTGGATAAACATGGGCATACATAATGAAATTGGTTTAAAATGTCTTGGCCCCTTGTTGGCATTCTTTGTTTCTTAGCATAATAGACATTGGTTTGACTGTAACATGGAAAAATACTGCCTTGGAATAAGGTGGATGATAATCAGTGTTCTCTTTAAATCCTTTTGTCGGCAAAATTAATTTATGCACCTGTATTCAGTCTGAGATTCAGACTGCGTGCTTACTGGAACAAGAAGGGTAAACTTAAAAGCAGCCCAGAACATTTCATGTGCGTTTCATGCTGTAACATGTTTGCTTCCCTTCTGGCCTCAGTACACTCATGCCCACAGGAGAAGGGGAACATGGGTGATAACATCAGTATTATTTAGGTAGTCTAACCACAGTGTGTGCTCTGCTCAGATTTGAAGATGATGGTGACTATTCCAAGTATGCAGGCAGTCCAGACGAGGAGGACGACGATGATGATGACAATCTTGAAAGTGATGAAAGCATGGAGGACAAAGAAGATAATGATACGGATCATGAAAACTTAGATGAAAATGAGGCATTCCCAGATGGTCAAGGTAAATAATGAGTTGCTAAAACACTGCATTACATTTGACAGTTTGTGTAATTAAGTAGGCCTTTTTAGAGATAACTAAAAGTTGCTAAGTTTTCTAGAAATTTAAAAGGCAAGCCTTTTCTCCATTGCCTAGCTTTGCAGCTTTAGTTACTTTATGAGAGTCCCTGAATGTGTGTGTGTGTGTGTGCATGCATATATGAACAGACAATACCTGGGAAACTTTGTGTCATCAACATCAGTGATTGTCTGACCTTATGTAATATAAGACATTCATTATCATTTTCCTTATATTCCATATATATGTATGTACATACCTGTATAAGGGATTTTACTGACAGCTGTTCTTTCCATCAACTTGTTTTCCAAGATAAACAAGAAGTGCTGCAGATTACATCCTCGGAGCAGACTGGTGAAATTGCCAAAGGCAGGGCAGCCATTGCACAACTAGGTAAGTGGGGTTACACAAGGTCTGGATTTTCTTGGAGGAATATCTGCAGCCCTGTTTTGCCAAAATTTAAATGAGGGGGTCTTTGAGTATAAAGTGCCATAGGGTACCACCAGCATCTCACATGTTATATGCCACATTGTCAGTCTGCACATTCCCAGGATGAGATAACCCATGCTTCAGTTATTTTACCCAGAGGATTACCATCTGAAGAAAGTGTTATGTATGTTTCTGTGTTTGCATGCATGAACATGTGCGTGTGTGTGAGTGATATCATCCCCTGTTTGTTTTTTGTGTTTAATTCCACCTTTCTGTGTAAGAAAAGATGAAAATAATTGATGAAATTACTTGCACATTTCCTGCGTTGAAGATGTGCAGATGATTTGATAGTAGAAACACTTTGTTGTCCACTTAAAGAATGTCTCATCAAAGCATGTTCCATTTATATGTGTTGTCTTATTGTAAATGAGAAATTTTTTGTTAATATTCATGCTTTGCCCACAAGCACATTAAATTTTGGTTGAAGGCATGCATAACTAGAAGGTGCAGCATTAACCCTTGAGGCAAGTAGTATCACATACAGAAGATAATTCATTCCTTACGTCTCGTAATCGATTTCTTCTCATGAATGTGCATGCTTCCCTGCAATATGAATATTGCTGAGACTAGTTCATCGACCTGTGCTCTTTTATCCACCTCTGTATGGAAAGTCGTGTTTCTTTAAAGAACTGTTGTTCGGGATGTTCTTTGTGGTAAATCAGGAACACCTGTCTTTAACCATGCCTGTTCAGCAAGGATTTCTTGTAATTACTGCCATAGGTGTGTGGGATAGCCTGATGGAGGGACGCATCAAAGTACAGAAATTGCTAGTATTGGTGAACCAGCTCCCTCAGCCTGATGTCTGGAAACAGTTTGTTGTTGAAAGTGGAGACGATATCAGTGAAGCTGCTGAGAAAGGTATGAAAATTGTCCATTCTCCTACCCTGTCCTGCCCCCTTTTTTTATGGGAAAGTGAGTGGGTGGGTTTGCATAGACATGTACACGTACAACTTTTTATTACAACTATTCATGACACAGATTTCTTCAGTCCTCCATATAAAACCAAGTGTATCATTTCTCCCTTAAAATGCTAGAAATCTGAGTTTATATGAGAAAGCAGATTCAAGATTCAAAATGCTGTTATCCTGATGAAAATTCAGCTGCAGTCCCAACATAACAGGCATCATAAAAATAGAAACACATCGTGTTAGTACAAACACGTATCGCATCAGTATAAAGACATATTCTTCTTTTACATGTTAAATAAGATTATATAATCATGGCGTAACCATGCCGTCTCTCTCCTCTCAAAGAGTATAATTACATCCACACTTCAGATTTGCTGTTTAGTTTTAACATATGTACTTGTATATTATGAGTAACATACTATGTTTGTTATTACATTTGTATGTATTACAGTCTAAGTGATACATAGTTGCATTGAATTTCGACAAATCAACTAATGATTGGACTAAAAAAGCCTGATTTCTTTTTCTTGATGCAGCCACTTTGTCAGTGTAGACTTTTGATGGTAATATATACATTTTGGTTTCTTTTAGCCCAGTCCAAGCTTCAGCAACTGTTGGCTGCACTTCTGCAGCTGCAGGCCAAGCTGCTACTTGCCAACCCCACCACCAGTACTGCTGTGGATAACACTGGTGATGAAGTCCTAACATGCAGCAGGTGAGTGCTAGAAGTCATTGCAGTAAGCTGTATTGTGCAAAGTGCTCACCCTGTCAGTTGTTGTGGATCAGCTACTTTCATTGTGTTGACCAGTTCATTCGTGAAATCTTGTGTAAAATATATGTTTAGTTATGTTTGAGTTGGTTGTTTGGTTCTCGATTCAAATTCTTGTCCTATCTTTGCTGCTGAGCGCATATATTGTAGCAGAGTGAAGTTAAAGGTTACTGGGAAAGGACTCCCTGGCCCAGCTATTTAAATGAGAAAATATTTAAAAGCTTTGAAAACCGAAAACTAAGCAACTAATATGTCAACTTGAGTGTATGGGAGGAGGGGGGGATTTATTGTGTATTTGAATGGAGGTTGGGTAGGTCTCCACTTGCCCCAGAACAAGTATTTCATTATGCATTTCATGTCTAGTGTTGTGTTGTTCATTAAAGTTAATTATGAAGGCAGAGAATTTTTCTCTTTTAAGAGGGTTTCCTGGGAACTTTGGTGGCAGTTCTTGTGTTTAATGTCTTGATTCCTCTTTTTTATTTTTTTAAAAATGCCTTAAAAAGAGTGACCATAACATCATTAGTTTTGGCGAGATACACTTTTCCAAAATGTTTTCCCATGTTTTTCTAAGAATTTCTGTAGAACACCATGTTGACAAGTTCTCTGTCCTGATTTGCAAGTTTGTTTTAACAGTGATGAAACTGATTCCACGGGATTGAAGAGGAAGTCAGCAGACACTGATTTTGAGGAACTGCGTGCCAAAAGACATGCTGGATTTTGTACATACAGGTATAACTTTAGACCTTTCTCATCCAGTCATTGATGTCTAACTGAAAATAAGTATCATGAAAGACTTTGGAAATCTGCATATTCTTCTGTATGTTGAACATGATTTATTATTATTGTTTTGGTGTAAACCATAGAAAATGTATTTGCTTTATGTTTCTTTAGCACATTTTTTTCATTCCAGAAATGAAACACTGCACAAGTGGCATGACAAGACACGACTTTTCTCAAAAAAACTGAAGTCCTTCAGTGCATTTGACATTCCAGTCATCAAACAGATTGATCAGGTAATGGAATGACTACTTACCTGTATGCCTGTGGTTTGTGACAGTGAAAATTTTGAGTGCAAAGAGTTAAGAATGATGGCGCTTGCAGGTGTATTTGGTGGAGTGAAAACGAGAAGCAGTACAGTCATAGATGTGATAGCTCCAATACCCACAATGACGTGTTTTCCTGTTCTGTATTTTTTCAGGTGCTGAGTGACAGGGATAGGCTGGTGCGTCGCACACAAGTGAAACGCTCAGCTTACCATGTTATTGGAAAGCCAGAAATTTCTGAGAAGCCAGAACCTTCCATATCGTCCAGTGGATCACTAGAAGTGCAGGTGTGTTATACCTTGTACAGTTTGATTCTATGGGGTCTTTCAGAGAATTATGCATGCATGTGACCCTTGAACTTTTGGAGGTGAGTGAATTTCCGGCCTTGCCAGCCAACTCTCTTTTGTATGTAACATGGCTGCACCACGTCACCCCTTACTACAAAGAAATCTCGTCGAATCTGTTGCGTACCTTGGTGTTATGTAATAAGTTACAAGCGCCCAACCTTGTCTTTCCATGGATTTCCCAAAAATGAAAAAATCGAGCTGTGGCTGGGGAAAATTTGCAGAGACAAAGCATCCCTCTTTCAGATGAGTATATGGTTATAATAATGATGTCAACACTAACTTCGAGAGTATGCTGTGCTACGAAATCCTGATGCAGTCATTTTAATTGTATATACTTACATTGCCATATCTTTTTAGTAATCAGAAGTAATAATATAATTATCTGTTTCTTAAAATTTGGTAAAAACAAAACACAAGAACCAAGTACATCACAATTTGAGTGATCACTAAATCACCGAATTCAAGGAAAACAAAAACAAAAAAACAAAACAAAAAATGATCTGCTGCTATTTGCTAATTTATTGCCTTTCCTCATCTCGTTGCTGACTATTGAGTGGTGAACAATAATAATGACACACACCTTCCAGTCTGCAGTGTAAAGCACTAATTTTGGTAATTGCCAGAATTTATACAGTAAAACAGCATTATGAAGTAGAAAGGAAATTAAAAATAGATATCTACTTCTTTGTCCTGCCTTAAATTAAAAAAAAAAGAGCTGTTGCATGGCAACCATTATTGTAAGGATTTGGTTTGACTGTAGGAACGAGTATCAAATACTGCATGATGTATGAAAAAAAATTAAAAATAGCTGTACGTTGATTGAGCAGCATACCAGACACAATAGAATTAGAAAAATAATGATTCATTTTGTAATGTGCTAAACCAAACTACCAAGTTTGCTTGCAGTGCTCGCATGCATTCACAGTGTGACTCTAATTGTAACATTACCATCTCACAAGTAGAGTCATGGCACCATGAAAGCGACGTTACATAGTCGAAGTCGCTCACAAAGACCACGCAGCCTGGTAGCTTTTTTCAAAAGATTTTATTCCTTTTTCTCTGTCCATGGCGTGACAGCTTTCTTTCCTCCCCATTATCCATTATCCATAGTCTCGAGTCCTCCAACTGAGTCTTGAGTCCTTCCTTCCACTGGTCCTACCAAAGCTTATATAGCTTTCTTAAATGTTAAGTTTAAAATTCCCCAAAACCCGCAGCTGTGCTCTGAGTTACTTCTGTAGACTGAATGTTTTGGATTATGCAGTGTCAGCACATGGGTGACCGAGTGCTGAGCATCTCACCAGAGTGTTTCTGACTATGCTTGTATGTCTTCTATGCAGTCTGTTGAGTGCCTTGGAGGTTAATTCCTAAACCTGTCATACATAGAAAAGTTCTATATTGGTCTATACTACATCTATCCCTATACATAACATACATAGTTCCTGCTACCGAACACGCATATAGTTACACACTATATAGATCAGACACAGATTGCACCCCCTTTTTTTTGAAAATGCACCAACAGAAGCACACACATCCCCAGTCCACATGCACCCAGATAAACATAACTGTACATTCAGTGTGTGCACAGGCGCTGGGCCTTGCTACGAGTCTCCTATTTAAAATTTCAATTTTCGAAATAAGTAAAGCACTTATAAGACATTCGTGCGTTGCGTAGTCCCTCAGTTCAGCCAAACCTAAATCAAAATTCTTCCCAGCCAAATTCACCTGCCTCTTTTTTTACCATGTAATAACTTCTCTGTCTTTATACTGTTACATAAACATTTGAATACATTCATGGACTTATCACACATGTTAAATACGTATTTCTCAGCAAAATATTTGTACCTACGATCGCTTTCTTTACATTCATCGACTCTCTTTTTGTTCAAAATCTCTGCTGTATGCATAAACTTTTCCAAAAGAAGCATGAGGTACACATTGCGGATTTCGAGAACAACTCTGCAACACAGGTGCTTCGTCTGATAGTGTCTGGAGTGGAAGTTCTGGTACCTCCAAGTTTGCCACGCATGTGTTTCTCACATCTAATTACGAAAGCCCTCATGATGGTACTGGTAGTATATGTATGGACAAGCTGAAGTTCACTGTGTGTCTAACACCTAACCATTTCACTTGTTATTTTTCCACCCTCAGTCTCAGCTGGTACATGACCCTGAGATCTTTGATGATGATGACTTTTACCATCAACTGCTGCGTGACTTGATAGAACGAAAAGCTGAAGACAGCTCAGATCCCACCTTAGTCAGCAGGTCAGACCCCGTTTCTCAATGTACTTCGTACAGATTTGTGCAAGATACTCCATGCTCACATGCCAGCAAACAGCACAGATAGTGCAAGATAATACAAACCAATGTAAACAGATTACACAAACGTGTGCAGATGAAATGAATGGCAGTTGGTTGGTTGGGAGGGGGTGCATTTGTTTGCTAGCATTTCTGTACTTGTAGCTTTAACCTCTTTATTCTTGGCTGTACAGAAAAACTCTGTCCTGCAAGTTTAAAACTTGTGTCTAAGTTTTTCATTTATTTTTTCAATCCCAGTTCCTATTTCAGATCTTGCAACCAAATGTTTTACTTTCCAGGCAGTGGCTTGAGATTCAAAAGCTGCGCAGCAAGGCAAAACGCAAAAATGTGGACACTAGAGCAAGCAAGGGCAGAAAGTTGAGGTAGAGTAGATGTTTCTGAGTTATTGGGATATGGATGGTTTTTGGAAGATGTAACTGTGCATTTCAGCTTGCTTTTAAGCAAGCTGATGTTTTTATCTTGAAATAGATCTGAGGCTTTTCCTTGTGGTTGTTGAAAAGACTGCACGTTTTTATGGAGCAGTGTTTGCGTGTGCCAGGTACAATGTTCATAACAAGCTGGTGAACTTCATGGCACCACTGGATGCTTCCACATGGTCAACTGAAGCAAAGTAAGTTGAGTGTTGTAACACACATTGCTTTTGTCTCTTATTGTTATGATTGTTATGATATGGCTTCTCTTGGGAGGCCATAAATCCCAGTAACATTTAAAGATTACTGCAGATGGTGACCTGCTGGAGATATGTAAACAGCATGCTGGTGTAACCACATCAAGTAGATGACAGTAAAATTAACCCCAAAGATTTAACTTGGTTGTAATAACAAGCCTTATTGAATTAGGCTTGTCCTGTATAGTCGGGGATCAGGTTTCATGTTTGAAAAATTCTCATGAAATGACCAAACCTACAACAAACAGTAAGAAAACCGATTTGTACATATAGAAACATGCTGAATAAAATTTTATTACCTTAATCTTTGCCGTATAGTAAAAATTTGTTAAAATCCAGCAAAATCAGCATAGAGGTAAACGAAATCAGATATGCACAGAACACCAACTATGTAGTGTTGCATTATGCCAGTTTAAAATCTAATTGTGTCCTTAACTTCGGTTCATGGTCAAAAGGAAAAACACCAAAATCAGAAACACCTGAGCTACCCATTAAACTAAGTTATGTCCCTTTAAGTGGTCTGTGAAAAGAACTTGGAATTCCAGATAGTCATAAGTGATTGCACTCAATGGAGCAGACACGTTGCTTAATAGTGACTGGCACTCGGTGGGTTAGGGTATCAGAGCAAAATGTTTGTTGCAAGACGTGGAAGTCAGAAGTTGAATTTTAGACTGGAATATATAAAAAAAAATACATCACTTTCACCAGGCAAGTGTAGCCTTTCTGGAGAATGCATCATGTCCCAGATAAAACCATGTGCTCAAATAACCGTGTTAACCCCTGTTGTGATGAGCCTCAAGATGCTTTGTTTTTGCTGCATACCTGCAAAAAAACAAAACAAAAACCTGATGCTCAGGTGTATCTTTGCATATACTTCCAAGTAATATATTAGCAGGAGAAAAGAGTTATTTGACCAAAAAATAGTTGACCTATCAATATGGCAAATAATATTTCATTTTCAGAAATGATCTGTTTGCCTCACTGTTCAAGGATGCTGGTGCTGCTGTGGAAAGGTGAAGTCTTTTTGTCAGTGCAATGTGATGGTGCTGGAGCACTATTTGCAGAAGAACATGCTGATAATGAATGCTTACAATTGTTGGCAAATAAAAGGGTGTCTTTTGTTTGCTCAGTTAATGTGTTTTTGCATGAGGAATACATAATCAGGTATAAGGTAGGGTAGGGGGGGGGGCATTAAATTACTGAACTTTCATTGTCCATTGTTTCCAAAAGACTCCCAGGCCATTGTAAGTTAGTGCCAAGTCACTTTAGATATAGCATCCACAAAGATTTGACAATGCTTGGAGCTGCCAGTGTGAGTCATGACTTAACACATTTGCATCACAGCAATCCACTTGGCAGAGTGAGACTCAACAGCAGAATAGGATTAAGTGTATTTCAATCTTGGATACAGACATGCACATGACCAGTCAATGCTTGACACAAACCCCCTCCCACAGCAAGTCAAAATGCCATCCGATATGCTTGACATGTTTAAAAAATCTAGCCAAATTAGTTGCCTGATGTTTTTAAGAGGTCCTTTTTTAGTTGGTATGTTGGTCCGTCTGCTGTTCCAAGCACATGTTCAGCAGTCGGTGTTCGCTTTGTCTTTTTTTGTCAGAACATATAAGATTTGGAAAGAGATAATATTCTGTTTATGAACATTTTACCAAGTACAACATTCATGAGAAATAGCTTTAGCCTACTGGGAACATGCTTTCAACACGACACATTCATGCGCCCATATACTGCTGTTAGATACTATTTTGAATGTGCATATATGCAAGAGGGAAGGTGCTGGCGAAGAGACGAATAATAACTGCACCATGTCACAAGTCAATCACTTGATAGTGGATGAATAAGTTGCTTAAAATCTATTAAGAAAAATGTTCTGTTCTTGTGCATTCTAACCAGCTTCAGATGCCCTCTGCCATCACTGACCAAATTTCCAGATGCAAGTTGCATTGTGTTCAAAATCTAGTAAATGGGAAGCTGTGAGTCTAAATGCTAGGGATACTATGACTTTTTTGGTATTAAAGCATCCGCCACTATGTTACATGTGCACATATATATTCACACACACAGCAGAAGTGATGGGTAAACTATCATGTCACTGTCAGAGCTGTATTAACTTTTAGATTCATAATGAACCCTGTATTTATAAGCAAATGTAAGATACAGTAATTTCAAGTTCATATAATATCCATGGCCACTGGGCATAGAAGAAAGCAAAAAAAGGATAAAGTCTGTGTGTGTGTGTGCATTACCAGAATGGAGTAAGAGGCAGTTTTGCTGGGTGGAAAACAAGGAAGTTTCTTCTCTGACCTTAGACTGAATCAGTCAAGGAACTATAGAAGCATACTATGATACCACTAGTCAAGTGCTGTACCATGCATGCAATCATTACAGGATGAACGTCATAACGGTAATGCATCTAACAGTAGTACTAGTTTTTCACGTTAGTGGGGTGTTTGAGAAAGAAACTGCCCATTCATAACTACGAGAACATTTACAAAATAAAACTGCATGTATCAGTGGAATGGTCTCTGTTAAAACCAAAGATGTGCCATCAAGTCTTACTTCTCACACTCTTGTACCTATAAAAGAATGGGCGGGTGAGGGGATTGAGAGGGGTATAGATGAATCAATGTTTACGTTTACTGTCAAATTTGCAACCTCACAAGACAATCTATATGAGAAGGCACCTCTATACAAATACAAAAAGGCAGCCAAAACCTTTTAAATGGTGTTTGTGCAAGTGGCAAGGCACAAAAATACCATCCATGTGCAGGTCTCCACCATCACGAAGCATATATACTTAGTTTATGTCTGACCAGAACATTCAAAACGTGCTGCATCACAGGTCAATTGCCTTTATTTCAGTCAAAATCAAATGTGTGATGTCAAATACACCACCATTTCTCCATTCCATCCCAATTTGTGGGAAAATATTTGGAAAACATAAGCAAATATAAATCCTTAAACATTTTACTTGGATAATAAGACTTTTCTTTGAACCCAGAAATTAAAGTGTAAACATTCTGTCATTGATTCAATGTTAATCTATGAAAGATGTTTGTGTTGGACAACTATTTTTGCATTGTTCACAATTAGGAAAAACTTACTATTGCAGGTAAACCTTACTGCAAAGATTTTTTGTTTTAATTTTCTGAAGCCTAAATGATGCATTTTTTAAAATGTCAAACAACTTTAAAAATTCTGTAACAGTTGTACTTCTAAAATTACGAATTCTGAACATGTCAGTAACTAAAAACATCAATTATTCTTTACACATATTTACAACCTTAAAGGATATTTTACTATACAAGACCAATGACTGGGGACCCACTGAGTTTGCTAATTACAAATCAGCACTCCTGCAGTTTAAGTGGGACAGCTTGAGGTGACTAAACCCATCAAGTATGCAAAAGATATATATATATAAATATGGCTTGCTTTGTCTTGTTAAATTAAAATATCTTAAATATTGCAGGTAGTGACTTGTCGAACTTATACACTGTCGTTCTTGAAGACCCTAATCAGCAGAAGTTTGCTCCATGCAGTTACGAGAGCCAAATGCTTGCTTTATGCACGAGTTAACAAGGATTTGTGGTGCTACACTTCTACCAAAAAGGAATGTCTCCTAACCAAAGTCTTTTTTTTTTCTTTGGTGCTTAAATAGCTTTAGCATTATGTAATGGTTTTATGTACCCTGTCTTTTTGATGAGTTGCCCAAGTAACATAATAAGGGTAACAGAAATATCAAAATATGTTGCAGTTAGTGTAGATAAAATGAACTAACGAAACTGCTTACTGTCCCCACTGCTATTCCAACATGGAGATTCCGACAAAGGTACAGACTGTATGTACAGCTTCAAGTACATTGTACAAGTGTACTGCAAGTGGAAGCAGCAGTGTTTAACCCCTTAATTTGTCCATACCAAGCCAGTGAACTAATCTCTAAGATCTCACTGGCCATCGGCATTACATTCGCTCTCATGCCATCTACCCTGAGGTAACTTATCTATGCCAAACCCAATGTACAGCATGAACCCCAAATAAACATTTTTCAATCACTCCATCCACTCTCACAAGAAGCATGATGGAGCAACTTCTATTTCTACTGCATGTGATATGCAAGCAACCAGTCTGAGAATCCTTTCCTCTCCCATCCCATGGCAAAGGGGTTACACCAAACCAAGTTTTAAAATTATAACTTGTAACAAGCTCCTCGTGACATCCATTGTCCTCAATAGATTTAAACAATGCAGTTGTGAATACTTTTCCTTCTTCCTTATTCTGTAAACTACAAAGCTGCCGTTCATGCATGTCTGGATTTCCTTTCCATATACAAACATCCCTGTATGGCCCATTTAAGCTGAAAAGTTTACAATGGCCAGCTTCATGCACAAAGGAAATAAACCAGTTCAGGAATCTAGATCTTGTGATCGATACAGAATGGGTGAATGTTCAAAAATGCAGCTGGATGCAAACAGCCATCTTGCCAATAATACAATGCTCTGTAGTTTTAATTTGAAGTTAGGCTTGCCCAGGCTGTGACATTTCTACATCTAATGTATTTCGAACAGTTGCTTATAAAAATAAACTGAATAAAAATTACCATCCTTGTGATCTACTTGGCATGGAGCATTAGTTCACATTTTTCTGAGATTAGTCATATTCTCCAAGTGACATAATAGTATCCTCTAAACTTTAGTTCTCTTATGTCATTCTCACACATTGTACATGATCTGATGATGGGAGGAAAAAAAGCATTTTATCTGTCCGTAAAGCCTTGCTGAAATGCATTTTGTGTGCACATGCACACACACACACACACCATACGCGCACGCTCACACACGTGCACATCCACACAGACATGATCACAATGTTTTGTAGGTAAATGGGCAAAAAATCTGTAATTTCAACAACATATAATTTGCATTTGTGCTGCCACTGTCAATCCAAGAACACCATGCACATATAATCTTTACATCCATTCCATGTTGCACAGACAACAGTTTAGTCCTTGATGTTCTGGAGATAGGTGGGAGCCCTCAAATGTAGAATTCACCAACAACAATACCCCCATGGAAACTAACAGGAGTAATCACCAAGTTTTTGTCCTAATGCACTGCCATCAACGCTTTTTGACTGTCCTCTGACGATCTGATTTTCTTACTGTGTATTTAGCGTCTCTGCACGGCTGGCACACAAAGTTTTTGGGAATATTGGTTCTGCGGATCTTTGCACAAGAAAGATGAATCCATAACTGGCACTCATCACATTCGATCATAGGACGGTTGGCAAAAGGCTTCAGACAGTAACAAGTTATAGAGTCGATGTCATCTGCAATATAAAACAAATAGCATTTAAAATCAGATTGACTGCTGCTTCATATCCCAAACACATGCAAATTTGTGTTTATTGGAATATATAGTTAAACTTTAAAACCATACATGTACTAATCTTGTTTCTATTGACTCCCAAGTGTCCCCTCCCACTTTTAAATCGTTTAATCACTTTCTTTCCTGCTGTGAGAATGTAAATTCCATTATGAGGCCCGAGACATAGGGCAACTCACTAATGCATAGGTTTGGGACAGATGCCTGCACCTTCCCCCTACTTTAAGCATGCATAAAAATCAAAATGTGGCACAGTTTTCAGCTCAAAATATTTCTGTTGTTTTTTAAAAAAGATTTTTAATTTTTCAAAAGTACAGTTTAAGTCTTAAAGTGGAGAACGAGTGACACGACAGTTGGGGCAGGTTTGCAAAGATGGTGTTGAATAAATTCGCTACTTATCAATCCCTGCTGCCTGATCATTATAAATCTGCATTTATTCTAATAACATCCAGTTTTTGCACACCTTCATAGCAGAGATACGGAAGTGAGTGAGACAACTGTGCATACCTCCAGTATCTGTGCAAACAGTGGAGTTAGGTGATGGTTCTGAATCAGAGGCAGTGCAAGAGGAGTCGGAGAGGTTCTCCGAACCACTGCTCCCACTATCTGTATCCAACGGGCTCATGTTGTTATCCTGCCGCAGGCCCTGCACACAAACATGTAAAAAAATATGTGAAGTGGTTCCTTAACATTGAACAGACAGGAATTTTACTAATCTGTTTTGCAGTCTAGGACTAGGAGGGAGACCATATTGTTTTGTCCTTCTCCAGACAGAAACAGACAACATATAATAAAACTGAACATACTGCCTGCATTCACAATAAGCTCCCCTCCTCCCCACCAAAGGTATGTATTCTGGTATCAGGTATGCATCATGAACAAATATGTTACAGAATACAGGTGGCAATGAGCTTGGGGATCCTTTAAACGCTTCCATGCACTCTCAGCAGTTAAAAGGATGGTTTTTTTTTTTAGCCCGGGTGTAGTAATTAAAAATGTGATCAACCGAGTTTTTATGGTTTATCTTCCTTATGGACTGCTCATCAATATACGTACATGACATACAGACAAGCTTTTAACGTCTCTCTGATAACGCGACATGGCAGATTTTAGATCGCGAATTCTCACAAGTAGAAACAACCTCTAAAGTTACTTATTTGGCGTACAAACAAAATCTCTGGATGACCAAACTTCTTCAGTAACTATTTGCATCTTGCGCCCGATTAGCCCGAGTCGAATTTGGTAGAGCAACGGCCTAACCTGTAGTTTCAAGCAATAATAAATGAACCGATTTCGTCAGTCAGAAGTGAAAGCTAAGCTGGAGAGGAAATTATAATGTGGCACACCAGGCATGGACAATGGAGGAGAGGGGAAGAAAAAGCAGAAATCTCTAGTCTGTTGCGGACGCCTGGAGTACTCTTTAAAAATTCAACTACTGTGGGAGACCAGTAATGCAAAAAGGTTAATACTGCATGCTGCACACTGGACGTGGAATAAACATGTACGCGACATCGACGACAGTACACACAAATTTCGATTCTGCAAGCCGAACCAATTGCTTCTGGATTAAAAATTGCTAAAGCCAATAGAAACCGCGCATGCACTTATCACGTGACAACACCTCGAAAACCACAACCTTGGAAGCTTGCCAAGGTTGTCGACGACAGCCACGGTGCTCGTGCTGACGTCACACGCAGGCCGGTCGTTTGAGGGAAGTGCGGGCAACTCCTATATGCAGCGCTGTTGTATGAGGCAGTGACTGATTGTTCAGTCACACCGTGCGCTTTGTGGATTATATTCCTCTCAACCTGGCATGGTAAGGCTGAAGGTAAGCTTTTGCCAGGCGAAAAGAGAGTAAGAAATCTGCAATGTGACGTGCACATCGTAGAGAAAGAAAATTACATTGTTTTGCCCTATCACCACAAAGAACCATCGTATGACGCCATTGTGCTAAATTTAGGTCGTCTCGCTCATTCAGCCTTCACCTTGAGATAATAAGGAAAGACGGGAAGGTGGTGTGGGAAACGGGGAGTCGCAAAACTGAGACTGCAGTTTGTACTTGTCTATCGGTAGACACGCGCAGCCTGAAGATAGCCTGCAACTTGTGCGAGCTTTTGCAGTTTTAGCGCTTTAGTTTGACACTGACCCATGCTAGTTTTGACCGAAGTCCACGAAGCCATTAAGCCAACTGTAGAATGCAGCAGTATTTTCACTCGCTGAGGTAGTGAAACCGTCGTTTCGTAAGATGATGTCGGACAGACTTACCGCGGACAGTGGGGGTTCATTTTAGGGCGAAACGGGGACTTTTACGGGTGGAGGGAAGAAGTATTTCGATGAGAGTTGTATCCAAGCTATGTGGGCGCATATGCCCGAGATAACTTTAATAGCTCACAAATATGTGCTAAACAAGGAAATTGCTACGCACATCACCCTCATGAACGCGACTAAGCTGATAAAACGCTGCACATCTATTTAGAGAGTAATGGTCTTGTGAAATGATATTAAACAATTTCTGTCCATTTTCGATTTGCTCTGATTTATGGCACATAAACCACAGTTCATAGATTAGTAGGGACAGTCTCCAAGCCATTTTTAACTGCTGTAAACAGTAACTTTCAGCTGAACCCTGTGTTAATGGTAAGAAATCTGAAATAGTAAAAGCTATGCATTTATGATTACATCTCAGGGTCTCCTGAGAAGAAGAATGAGATGTGGGCATTTGGCTTTCACTATAAAAAAGACATGCAGCTTAATTTTTCTATACCCCATAACCATTTGCATTACTAAAACAGTGATAGCATTGGACTCCTCTAGATGAATTGTTTATAACTTGTTATTTTGGATATATTACTGATAAGAATTTCTCATATTCACAAGTTTAGTTAACATACAAATATAGTTCTCATGTGGTTTCTTGTAGAAAAAGAGAAAAGCATGAACATGTAGCACGTTGCCCATCCACCCACCTGCAGAAAACACCAGGAAATGAGTCTGCTCACCAAATTTGATGATAAACCATCTGGACTGTCAACTGTTTAAAACTAGCACAAGATGTCTAATTCACATCTGTCTACTTATTCTCCCAACAACTGGTCTTTATCAATAGTTTTTAAAAAGTCACACCACATGCTACAGAGTACTCTACAGACTATATTCTATAAAAAATTGTTTAAAGTAAGCAGTGTTAAATGTGGTGTCTTGTATTCACATTCTGATTTAGATCCTCTTAGTTATGCTCATATTGACACTAGACCTTGATACATCAGAAAACCACACCCACAAATACTTAATCAGCATACAGAGCAGCAAATAAAACAAATAGCTGTTAACTTGGATTATGCTTTTTCATGAAAGAATATTTCATGCCATCTGACTTTGAGCAAACTGAATGCTGACATAAACACATAATGTAAGACCCTCAAGTTTAACAGCGTTAGAAGCTTCCATTTCCAGCTTTGAGTTATAGAAGTGACATCTTACACTCTATATAGCACACACCAGGGTTCAGTGATTGTAATTCTAAAAAAACAAACAAACAAACAAAAACTTAGTGTTTTTTGTTGTCTGCATAATGTATAGTAAAGGGTTTGTAAAAAAACTTATAAGGATCGATTTAATCAAGCAAAAGGATATCTTCATTTTTTTGTTACTTCTGCAAAAAAACTTTGGTAAAATAAACAAGCTTTTTTTTATTACAAACTGTCACTGTGTCATGATGAAACCATAATGTGACCATGAGCATAGGGCAAAAGTCAAAACTTGCATATGTAAAGCTAGTTGAGACTGATGAAAGCTATGTATCTATAGTCAAAACAGGAAAATGTGTGGATCCTACAGTGGTTTTATAAAAAAGAATCTGACAACTGTATGAAGAGCTACTATTTCCCCACAATGGTTCATTTAAATTGAGTCCAAAATCACATTTCAAAGACGACATTTTAAAGTGCTAGATACTTGGTTTCAATTATAAGTGGTGTTTAGTCACAAATGTTACTATATGTACTAACATTACAATAAAACAAGACATTTAAGTCTTGGATAACATTTTGTTACATGTCTTGTTTTATTGCAATGTTAGCATTGAGCAAAGTATTGAGTATTGAGCTTTTGGACTGAGAAAAGTATTGAATGCTCATCATTTTTTTAAATGATGCCCATGATAATGCCTCTGTATATGGCACACTAAGAAAATATGAAGATTATTTCCAGCTGAGATATGAATATTCAGGTGATTGAAAAAAAAATGCAGTTGAAGTTTACTTCTGTGTATTCAACAATATTACTTTCCATTTTATATTCAAACTTATGTGTTTATGTGGAAATATTTCATGACATACAGATAAGTGTTGCCTACACAATTTGTAACAGATATGAATAACACAAAACACCACAAGATTGCAGTTCTTGGTGTGCCTAATTTAAGAAATAAATGCTAGCACTGCAGCATTATTTTTAACAATACCTCGAAAGTTTCCAGTTTTAGTTTTACTAACCAATTTTCAAATACATCATAAGTGACAAGGCTTTTCCAAACTGAAATATCTAAAACAGAAAACTTACGAACACAATCCGATGTACCATTACGAATTCATTATGAAGTCTAATGCTTAACTTTTGAATGAGGTGTGCTCTCTGTTAATTTTACCATGTCTTCAAAACTTTCAGAAGGTCAATGCCTGTAAGCTCTGTTTACTTTAAGATATAAGATGCAAAGAGGGGGGGGGGCTAGATGTTGCTTACCTCCTGTGACAGCTCCTCATACTGTTCATATTGTGTGTAAGCCAGTACTGTGCAACAGAATGCCATGAAATCTTCTTTGGTTCGTGGTCGCTTTAGTGAAGTATTCATCTCTGCAAACTATTAACAGCACAGATGAGTCTCTGCTTCTGTAATTTTGAGGAATTGGGACAAAAAGGTCAAGAACAGTTTTTAAAGTTAATGCATTTTAATATCAAGATTTAATAAAACGCTCTATATCACCTCTAAAGACGGCACATTTGTTGAAGACTGAACGCTGACAACAGATCAAAATTTATCAATATGTCTGTACTACATGAATCATTACATAACGTTTTAATATAATGTTCCAGTGCCTGTTCAAGTAGTTTGCTAAAATAGACCGTGACGTCTGCTTGAATAGTATTAAATGAAAATCCGAGAAGTTTTACTGTTAAAAGTAAGCGCAGAAACTGAGACTCTCTCGCGATCCCTTCGGTGCAACCTAGCGGGCAATATGGATCGTCGCCATTACGATAATGCTCATTTGAGCTATGACGCCGAGGATCGTCAAAACCACGTATGTTCGAGCTTCGTCATAACCAAATTCACACAGAACTAGTATTCATGTGAAACGATGATCAAGGCATAGAATAAAATACTTTACCTCATATTCTGGAGTTTGCGAACCTGTCCTCTTGACTGCATGCCCTGAAACCGAGAACAAGGTTCGGTTAAGAGACGACAATGTCCAATGTGTGTTCTCCGTAGACAACAAAGGTATGCAAGTCCAAAGAAACCTCCAACATGTGGTTTTACTACACTTAATTTCGTAAGATAAAAGTCTTGTCAAACTAAACATTACTAATCCATTTGTGATCACCGTGAACAACTTAAAAAACCTCCCGGTAAGAGAAATCCAGTCATGGCGATATGAGAGAACGACAAGCTAACAAAAACTGAGCTAGCCACTTTGATTCATTGCAATTTTCAACTTTTCTACACTATTTCGCACAAAGTAAAGTTGTGAAGGATCAAATAACCACCTGTATACATAGTTTCGTCCATGATAACATGAATTGTTTTGCAGAACTTGGTCTAAACAAAAGCAAGTAGTCGCTGCTCGGTTTCCGACACTCTGCGCCTGTATCAGGCATTTGAGCGAAAACGCACTTCGAGTTCAGCGCAGTCGAGCGGTTCGTCCAGAAGGGGTCACGACTTCTTATTTTGCATATGGCCTTGAGTTACGTCACCTCACCTTGCCGGTACATGAAACCTGCAAAATCCTTATTAAATTGAAGCATTCGTCCATGGATCGGTGACAAAAGCCACTGAGAAACATTGCAGATGTACTCAAACATTTGTGTGACTATAACGCATAGAGTTGAAGCACATTGTAGATGATCTGATGGTTTGCCTGTTCTATGCAGTCCATAGCTTCGCACGGTAGCCATGTTGGCTATGCGCGGACGCAACGAAGCCTGGGATATGTAGGTGGAGTCAAGGAGAGAATGACGGCGATCCCGTTCCGGTCCCGTCTATTTTGATCGATGTAGCGGGTATAAGGAATCCTGAAGTTAACGGTTTGGTAAGGAGCTTCATTGCGTGCATGTTTTATCATTATTTTTGTCGTACACATTTGGAATATAACGCAGATTTGCAACGAAAAGGATCGGTATGAGTGGAACTCCTTGCTCTGACTTCAGGAACTGTAACTCTGTCATTGGATGGTCTCTGGATATGTAGAGTAGTTAACAGTTTTTCACTCGTTCACAAAAGGTGGTGGTGGTGGTGGTGGTGGTGGTGGTGGTGGTGGTGATGTGTATATGTGAAGTTTACCGAAATATTTGATAATTTTGACTTTTTGGCTGGATTTGCTCTAGCTTGGCACTTGTCAACCAGGCTAGAGACGACAGCACTGACAGTGAGCTTAGACTGTACGATCAACGATGGATACCGGTAGATATGTTATGTACTGTAGAATGTAGTAGATTATGTAGTATCTCAGGTAGAAGAGAGGTGAAAATGGTCACATAAAAGGGGTATATGTTTTAAAGCCTTTGAATCCACAGTGAAACTTCTTTACTTCCGATCTTTGTCACGGTGACAAGTTGAGAAGTGCTTGCTGTATTTCTGAACTCAAATACTACTAATGAAATATTATATGTTGTGTGTTCCTCAGGGAAAAGAGAGTGTGCAATGGTTTTTATGTGTTGATTGAATTTCTCATAAATCCTATCCTGCTCAGGAATGATGTAATATGTCTTTATTAATCTCAATACTTCATCCCTTGTGAAGTACCCATGCAGCTCGGGTGGGATTCGAACTCTGGTCTCCTGTTGTCAGACCTAGTTTCCTCTTTGTGTTTATTGCATAGGTATATAGTCACATAAAGGTTTTTAACTATGGTCTGTGATCAGCTACGTAGCCAGATGGAATTAAACGGAGAAGAAATTCATTTGGACATCATACTAGGTTGCCAAGGCAGTGTGGTGACATGATGTGTTACTTTAAAATAAGATAGCCAGCATTAGCTAGTAAACTAAAACTAATAAATAATTGTCAAATAAAAGTAACATTCTTTTTGAAGTGTTAAAATGAACCTGTTTAACGGAGTTCCAACTGGTGATTTGGCATGAAAATCCTTGATACATGGACTGTGGAAGGAGATAATGGATCTTAATTAAGGAAGTCTGATCACTTTGAAGACATCGGGCACTTTTTTAACCAGGCGCACTTGATAAAATGTTCTTCAGAGATCACTTACGGCTGGTGTCTGGTTGCTTCAGATAGGTGTCAAAACTTTTTGACGAGCTTTTGCTCATTTAAGAATCACTTTATTGCTGCTGTCAGTATGAAATGTTCATGAAGTAAACATGATTTCCATACAAATTAAAATTCTGAGGAAAGAGAAGGAAATCCCAGTGTTGGCTATAGGGGCTTTCACATTTACATTTATATTGAATCTCTGACCAAGGTCATACACTTGTTAATGCATCGGAAAGAATTTGAACATATACTCAGACTTTATTTACAGTAAAGCACAAAGTCAGATTTCTTTAACAGTCCCAGAGCTTGTTTAGAGGAATCAAGCATAAAGTGATGCTGAAAAGCTGGTCATCACCATATACTCTGGACAAGCCACCCCCCCCCCCAAAAAAAAAATATTGCTGGGGGTACATGATGTACTCTGTATTGTCCAGTCAGACTAGGCAGTCTGAGTGAACTCTCTACAAATCATGAGAAGTAAGTTTGGTCCTGCTTTGCATTTATAGACTATGTGACCCACCCAGTTCTGGTGATAAATACTGTAGTGTCTTCCAACACCTGGTCTCAAGAAATCCTTGAACTCACCAGATTTCTGTCCTTTGTATTAAAATGAGAGCATTTCTGGATCACATGTTGCCTTATCTGTTCTTTTCCATAAAGACAGGTGGATGAAGGGAGCAGGCCCAGCCTCCAGTGCACGTGGCTGTTCAGTCTGTTATGATCAGTGTGCAGCCTCGCCACTACACTCTGCTGTTCTCTTGATGACAGGTTGTGGTCAACTTTTGTACTCGAGTAGTGGTAATAGTGGTACTTGCCCTGATGAGGCTTTCATTTCGCTGTAGCTGATGATGTTTCTAGGTCAGCACTCTTGTTTCCAGGAACAGCACAGTGGACTTGGATCCACTGAAGGGCAACTCTTCTGCCTATTTCAGTTGATTGAAAAGGTACAGACATGGAGAGATGGTGGTGGAGAAGGGTGGGGGAGTGTTCTGACAGCCTTGCAGGACAGAGAGGGCACGAGCTAGGAGCACAGCTTGTGTTCAGTGATTGGAAACAAGCTGGATGGGAGCTTCTCTGCTCAGTAGTTTGTGCAACATATCCCTGTGGTGATGCTGGTAACGTGTCTTTCTATCAGGAACATTACAAGTATCCCAGCCCTCCCTACCAGGGAACTAGCTGCTGATCTGTCATTTGTACGTGTATCCATGCTTTCTGGGATCAGTGCTCAGCAGCCATGACCAGAGTCATGGATTGCTTGAGGTCTAGCGTTTCCCCTGAGGTTATGTATGTGATTGAAGTGAAGACCTCAGTGTGTACTGGATTGATGCGAATACCTTGATGTATGCTTCATTGATGTGAAGACCTTGATATGTGCTTCATTGATGTGAAGACCTTAGTGTGTGCTGGACTGATGTGAAGACCTTGAGCTGTCCAGACCTCTGGGATGCGTAAAGGTCCTAAAGGAACAGGATCCTCTAGGAGCTCAAAATACTGACTAGATAGGCTCTTGGTCTCAAGCATGAAGCTGTCCATACTCAGGTGATTTGGGCTGCCATTGTTCAGTTTCTACTTCATGGGATACTCTGGCAGACATTCAGACTTCTCTACCTGCTTTTTAGATCTATGCACTTCTTTATGCAATACACCACATTGTGGCCATGACTATCACATCAAATCTTATACCGTTGTTGTTACCATGGCTGTTAAAGTGATTCATGGTCCAAATATTTTTTCTGAGGGAAGTGTTCTAATCACAATGTGTCTCAACCACAATCACTCCAATGTCATACAAATCACACTGCATTAGTTAAAATAAGCAGAACTAATATTCCTCATTAAGAAATCAATGTCTCCCAAATATCCTTTTCTCACAAACATTCACACACACATCAATTGTGTGAACTTGCAGGATGTTAGATTACAATAAACCCATGATAAATATACAAGAGAAACTGGATAATAGTTATACGTAAAGCCTCAGAATGTGCCTCTGACATCACCAAAAACTCTGAACAGAGTTTACTGAAAGAAGAATTCATCCACTAGTGAAGTGTCATCCAGCAGTCATTTCGAGAATTGCCCAAGAACGTAATAACATTCCTTGATCACTTGCTGAAAATTGTTGAAAATGCCTCTCTCTGGTGAACATTTGCTCTCCCCAACGAGATGCAGCCAGCTGCCTCATACAATGCCCTCCATAAAGGAGGTGTCCAGCGACTGGATAAGTGTGCGTAAGAAGCCCATTTCCTTGCGTGTGTTCTCAAAGATGACCCGGGGGTCCTGGCTCTCACACCGCAAGCAGTTGGGGGCCATGACCATAGCAAGATTGTTCACATCCATCTTGGTGACTGCTGCATTCTCTGGTGCTGCAAACACCTGTAAATAGTTTGAAAGACAGTGTGACTGGTAGGTGTGAAAATACACTTCTGCCTTGTCTTGTTGTCTTGTATCATCCCCAAACACATTTATAGATGCATTTAATTTGTCAGTCAATAATTATTGGCTAAACACCAACTGTTATACAGAATTTTAGTTTACTTGTCAGTTTTCGTAGAGAGGGAGTGCCCAGTAGTAGAGTACTATCCAATCAATCAAAAAGTTACAGACAAACAAAACTGTATACTCAATTCCACGATTGCTTTGAAATAGATATACAACAAATGTTGTCATCAAATGCACCAGCATGTCTAAGCAACAGCATTTGTCTCATGTACATTAGTTTCAAGCATTACTGAATGCAGTCTCAGATTAACAGAAAAGGAATGATAGAATCTATATCCTGTATGCTAAGTCTTGTTGAAAATTAAAAGTGTTGTCATAGATGCTAATGCACATGCCACCTAGTGATTCATGGTCCAAATATTTTTTCTGAGGGAATAAAATTTAGGTGAACTGTTCCTAGGAAAGAATGCATATGATCATGGTGTTTTGTATGCCTGCATTATACTCTCATCCACCAGATGATGCATTCAGTGCAAGGCCAGAAAAGCTGATGATTGTGTCCCTTTAAGCACTAGTGACATACTGCACAGATTTTGACTGTAACTCATTGCTGTGTAACTGCAGACATTAACTGCATGATTCTGCCAGTGTCAAGTCACAATGTGCAGTCAATAACCAGCATGATAATCCCTACTCTTACCCCTTCCCATTCTTCTCTCGCTCTTAGATCTCCAGGGCTGCCCCTCTTTGGAAAATGTAGCATTGTTACGTGTATAACAAGGATTTCAAACTTATATCCGACTGTATGTTGTCTGCATTGATGTACATTGACCTTTTAAGCATCTGTCATCATATGCATTATATTAATTTTCTTGGGGGTGTTTTTATTTAATCAGGGGTAGCCCATAGCATAACAGTAATAAATACTTGACAACAATACAGAGGATTGTGGGTTAGAATGCAGTGTCCAGTGAACATATTATTTCATCATGTGGCACCTGTTTAAAGCTCGTTGGGGTTTTCTCTGGGTACTCCGACTTCCTCCCACTTTTTTCCCGAATTTAGTGTTAGACAACCATCATGGTTTTATTGCCAATCAAATGCCGTACGTCATTCTGGTCTGGATGCTACCTGCTCAATTCACCTGCCGATGAGATGCACGTTTCCGAAGTTCAGGGTATAATGTGTATCGTTTGCCTGGTGATCGTAAACACTAGCACAGTGTACTATGCCTGTAGTACGACTGGAGTGCGCTACAGTTCAACCACCACCACTTCCCCAACCCTCCACGCACCCTTCTTCCCTGAACGTGATTTGTAAACACTGTAAATCGGGCAGCGCAAATCCTGTTGCACGGTTTAGGAGTGGAGTGTGGGATGGGTGGTGATCCTTGCTGTGGTTCGCAAAACGAGGGTACAACTTGTGTAGCAGTAATGCAGTTTCGTCTACGACACAGGTCAGTCATGTCATCTCTCTCAGCCACGGACGTCGAGCGGGTGACAGCGTAGCACACGATTCTCGTCTGAGGCAATGAGCGACTCTCCCAGCCTTGATGTATGCATGACCTAAGAAAGTGCGCAGCTTGTGTGTGTAGTGTGTACCTCGTATTTTTTGGAAGTTTGTGTGCCCGCATATGTAGTTTGTGTGTGCAACCGATCCAGGGACTCTTAAAACTTAAAAGTGTATCAAACAGTAATTGCGACATCAGACTCTGATGATCAGAGTCGAGAAAGGTTACCGAGCTATGTGACTACCTACATGAACGAATAATGAATCTTACCATGCCCAGATGAATGCAAAACTTGTGAACCATGATGGGAAACTGTGGCTTCGGTACCAAACACAGATAACACTACTGACTACGCACGAACCTAAACCACGAGAGGTCGCACGCACCCACTTCTCTCCCCCTCCCCCCATATTTATGCTGGAAGTTCAACGATGAAGATTACGAGGTTAATTTCTTGCCAGCAAGAGGGAAAAACGTCTGCCATTAGTGTACTTGAGGAAGGCACCATCAGTAATGACACTTATTGGAGTACAGGTGAAGTTTGGGCAAACAAATTTTATCAAGGGTTTCTGCGCCTATTTAAAATTCCATCAGGTGACATCATTCAGTGCACGGCGACAGATGGCAGAGCCCTTCTATTGTAGACCTAACTGGTACATTGCGACTGTTGACATTTTCGTTTGTACTGTCAGCTGCGTCTTTTTCGCTGTTACTGCTGACACAGAACCCAATGCACTCTGTATAGTACTGGCATTGCTGGACGTACCATCTTAAAAGGATTGTACTACATGACCCCGTATCGATTTTAATTAAAAATAAAATCTTTGCTTCATTGTACATTGAAAATACCAGACCGTGTAAAGATATCATGGATAGTGGGTTTGGACGAGTTCCAAGGAGAATAGCTAAAGATCCAGAATATCTGAGACCTTAACATAGGTTATTTCTTTTACATCATGTCTTTTGACCTGTTTTCATGACGATGGCATTGTTACTATTTTGGGCCAGTCTCTCAATCACTGAGAAAACAGCTATTTTACATACATCAACAAATCCTTGTGACACTAGAATTTTTCCTAATATTTGTGTTCTGATGCAGGAACCTGGCCTGCCAGACTGCAGTGCAAAGTTGAAAAACTAGCCAATCTCCTACCTACTCAAACACCACCAGCAGAATTGCCTGAGAAGCAATATTGGTAGCAGTCTAGTGATAGGAGGCCAGCCGAGGATCAGGAACAGGTGGTCAGTTGTTGGTTGTTGCTTAATGCCCTGTTGCAAGTGAGTTGCATATCAGGACGGTGTTGCTTAGACAAGTTTATGTGCCGCCACACATGGGGCTGTTGTCACAACACAGGGTTCAGTCCCACCCAGTCACATTATAGTGACACCAGGCCAACCAGTCCTAGTACTGTTCCCATAGTGTCAGGCGTCTGGCAGGGCACCAACAGATTGGTAATTTTTAAGCCTTAGGTATGACTGCCAGAGCACTGACCTCCCACCTTTGTAGCAGACACCTTAACCACTAGGCCACTGAGGCGATTAGATGAGGAACAGGAACCAAAGCCATGTTATGGATTTTTGTTTGTGGGGAAAACTAAATATAATGCTGAACTATAATGAAAAAAAACTATGTTTTCTGTTTCTTGAACTAGTGACTTGGCTTCGTTTATTCAAGGGGATTAAGTATACTGCAGCAAAACAGTATCTGCATCCTTAAACTTGTGGTCCACGAGAATGATGAATCATCTTTCACTGTTCCAAGCATAAATGATAAACTTTATAGAACAGTTTCTTTTATTTTATTGGGTGACCTAGGATATCTGAGTGTGATGTGGCTACCAGTTTACATGCACACACTAGAATTCCACCGATTGTGAGATGGGATGGGGGTGATAGAATGAACACAAATTTTAAAAGTTTAAACTGAAGTAAAATATTTTATTTGTACATCAATAATGGTGATCACTCATGTGCTGTATATAACAGACTAGCCAGGGAACCTGGCCCTGCCTGGGTTTTTCTTACTCCACCCACCCTTGCCTCGTAAGTTTCTCATCCAGTGCATACAGCGTAATTATGTTGCACAAATGATACCTAAGCCTATAATGACCCCTATAGAAAAACAATCACTGAACATTTCAAGCTCTCCTCTGCCCCCACCCCAAGTAAAACGCATCAATGTTTCTGCACTTTATATGGCCACATCATCAGGTTCCCACTCCCATGTTGATTTCGAAGTTACATATACTAGAAGGTAGTTTTCACCAACCTCACGTATTTTTAAAAAACCCACAACGTCAGAGCCTGCAAGCTTTGAGCCAGAAATCGCTTTACTCTGTTCTCCTTCAGTCTTGCAGAACATACACAATTTTGTCATCCACAGCGTGAGACTCAAGAATGAAAACTTGTCCACCAGTTTAATGAGATGCAACAATGCAATGAAGATGACAGTGAAGACCTAAAAGGAACGTGGAGAAAAATCACAACATGGTGGTGTTTCTGTTAATGGTCCGTATGTCAAGAACTGCAGTATGAACAAAAGAAAGCTATAGTCTGTTCAAAGAATATCAACAGAAATTTTAGGCAAAGCATTGCCAAAGGAAAACAGAAATAGCTAATAACTAACAGAAATAGCAAATCAATGCAGCGTAACAACACACGTCACTAGACTATTTAGGGTAACCCCTTAGTAAACATAACTTCACACCAAGATCTTTTGATTCTACTGCCTTTTAAAGATGTCATTTGGCAGCTGCATTTTGAAAGATGTTCCCAAATTCACACCAGTGATACACACACACTCAAAATGATATTAAAAATTGGACGCATGTACAGCACTGGACGCAACACGCCAATTTTCTTAGTATAAGGCATTGCACTTGATACAAAGCAAGAGCGGAAAAACAAACTCGTGCACAACAGTTATGATACACTGAGTTCTCATCAGTCTGGTCATCTGCAAGTCGAACGGTTACACATTCCACTGAAAGACAATACATGAATATATGGACAGAAAGTATGCAGATATTTTAAACAGGAACTATTTGTCTGCCTTAAAAGATTTCAACACAGAAGTCTGTGGCATCCTATATAATTAAATTGTGTTAATTCTTCAAGAAATTTCAATAAATATTTAAACATAGAGATGTTCTGGTTAAAAAGTAAACAGAAATACTAGAACAAAGCCCAAAATTTGCAGACAAACTTATCCAACAAGGTCTGTAATCATGTACCCTGAAAAGTTTAAATTAGTACAGACTTCAGCAGCGAAAACTACATTAATATTTGCTACTTTGAAGGACTTTATCGTAAAACCATAAGCCCAGTGTTGATTCCAGGGATACAAATATACCACATGGAATGGTTCTGCTGACTCGTCACGACAGAAATGTAAAATTATGATGGCATTGCATTTAAAAAGAAGACTTTCATGTGTTCATGAATGAAATGTCTTTCAGCAGCGAGGCTGAGCATTTAGTAACCTACCAAAAATTCCCAGGAGTTCAGAAAAGCAGTCCTCTGCTTGAGCAAAAACCCAACAGTGGTCTGAAGGGTCTGGCAACAAGAATTTGTGCATTTCCATCATCTCTGTAGCTAATGTGAGCCTAACCTGCAGACATGCCTGAAATGCGACACCACAGCTCCACATTTCTATGGTGCGCTACTTGCACATCCAGTGACGGTCATCAACATGATGCTGTACAGAAAGTACTGCCCCCGTTCCTTCCCCTACCTCAGATTCACATCATTATATCCAGCAACCAACCTTTCCCTCTAGTTTTATGCTTAGAATTAACTACTGATTTCTGACTTAAAAACAGTTTAATTGGTCTGCAGATTAACCTATACATGCATAAATCTACATATAGTCAAACTTAAGACTGAGATAAATGTTTAAGTTTCAGTTTAAACAGCGATGAAACTGTTCATAAAGGTGATCAAGTGACAAAGTTCATGAACCATGTAAGTTTCCATTAACAACTATGTCAGAGGAATTTAAAAATAACTATGCATATCCCTTAAAACCTAGAAGCAGTGCTGTAAACAAGTTTCATAATGGGATTATGAAAGGTTTTACTTTAGATCTTAAGAAGCAAAGGAATAAACATAAGATTGGGTCTGGCATTGTGTTAAAGCACACATGAAAACAAGATAAAAACAAGTGCGACAAGACACGAGTCGGGCATTGTATTAATAGGAAATGCCAAGATAGTTGAAAGCACTAGGTTTACACACCATACGATCTAGTTGGTTTTCCCTGATATTCATCAAATTTCTCACATAAAATTTACTTCAACACAATAAATAAGCACATTTTAAAATCATACCTTGTTAAAAGGAGAAACAAAGCAAAGACAGCAACAGGGATTAACTGTATGTAACACAACGTTAAAGCCATCTACATATATGCAATACTGAAACATCGCTTTGATTTTATGCAGCCAAATAGTCTTTGTTTGGTATATTTGTTCAAGCATTCAGCTTGCTTCAAGCATATGGACACCCACCATACAAATCATGTAGTAGTTATTCGGCAACTTTCTGGCAGTGGATCTAATTCTCTGGGCTGGCTAGCAGGAGAGTCTGTTACATTTCTGATCTAAAATAGTGCATGGATGGCCTGTTCAGGCACTGACCCACACATAAAATGCCAAGTACATGCAACAGCCATCTGTTGCTATGTCTCACAAACTGCACTTTATTTTGAATGCATTTTTTGGGAAAAACTTCACATCAAGATGATGTATGCATAATCTAAAAAGGAAGGACCTTTTTTCGTTTGCTGCATGGCTTTTTGAAAAATCTTGCAGTGGTCGGTGACATCACGACCAGGATTAGTAGCTGAGAATTCTTCCTGGCACTGACCTCAACTCTCGCAAATTCTGGTATCATACCATTCTGCAGAAGTGCCTTGGACTACAGTAGACAAACTTATACTAATAACCGTATGATCACTTATTCACCAAAGGCCAATAAATGTTGAGCAGTATATTCTTAGCTGTAATAAACATGTGCATTTAGTTTTTAGAAGGACTGCTGCATGGTTCTATTCTGATGGCTGTGAAAGGGCCCTGGTGTGTAGGTAAAAAAAGATATAAGCACACATACAGCCAATCCCTGCACTGCATCCTCTGGGGGCTAATGCATTAACTAGTGCTATGTAAGTCCAAGACCTTCCACAAATGCCAGAGAGAACAAAAGCAGACCTAGTCGTTAGCTGACGATGACAGTACATGGTCAACTATAAAATCCTTGGTGTTTAGATGTTACTGAAGAAACAAATAGAACTTACAGGGACAGGTTAGGTATGTGAAGAAAGCAGGGAGGGGTCAGAAAGTCTTGCACAACCCAGGCCAGCATTTTCAACACTGCAAAATATGGCTGCCGGAACCAGCTAGATGTAAACAAGACAGAGATGCACTAAAACAACCTTGTGGTTGAGCACGACTGGTTAGGTCCATGAAAACACTGCTGAACTTCATGTGTAGGTGGGTAAGAGATGGGACTATGCATGCGATACAATGAAAGGTGTTCACTACTTCTTATATACATCTAATATTATCTAGCTATGCAATTTTGATGCTGTTATCACACATCACATTATTATGGCTACACAGTTATGATGCAGTTGTACAGGCATACCAACATATACAGAGTAGGGAAGAAAGTCTGTACAGGTTTGCAAAAAAAAAAAAAATCTACACCTGTCTCAGAATAAAAACTGTGCTTGAAAATGTACACTGTGGAGAAAAAAATGTGCTTGAATCAATCTGCCCTCAGTTATGTACAAATCCACAAAGCCTGGATACATCAACATGCATGCGCAGTTATGCATGCGCATGCACACACGCACACACAAAGTCAGACTAGGGTAAACTTATAAGGCGATTCACAGATTGCTCTTGTGCCTCAGGAAGATTTTTGTCTTCAAAAATCCAAAAAGATGTCAAAGCCATCTTTTCACCCTGCAATTTCATTCACATAGAATACAAGATGGTAGAACCCCTCTTGGCCACTCCATCTACCTCTCTTTAAAAGTTGTACGTGAATAATTATACAGCAAAGAGAGAAATTGTTAACATAATAATCCCATTCCTGCTTCAGATAAAGATGTTAAACTGTGAAACTAAGGACAGACCAGGATATTTTTGAACCCATTGCTCATCCATGTCGCAGTGACACGAAAGTTAATGTTTAATCACACCAAAACAAAGAGATAATGACAATCACCTCATGGTGTTTCTGGATTATGCTAATTTAGGCTTGCAGGTGATAAATCTTTGGCTGTGATCATATCCATAGTTCAGTCCCTCTAGCCTTGTTCAGCTTCTAGAACGATATGGTATATCATTTGTTGAAACTTACAGGAAGCCACGCCAAGCAGGAAATAATGAAAAATATTTTTTGGGTGGGATGATGGGGAGAAAGTTTGTATTTTTGTTATTATAGGGAACAATAAGCATTGTAGCTTACACCAAGACAAACATCTGCATCTCCTCACACAACATCGCTATAAGCAGAAAAATGCCCATATGCCAAGCCTATGAAGGTTACTCCCTTTATCAATTGTTTTCAAGTCAAATTTCTGAGCATCTGCTCAAGGTATCATAAAAAAAATGTCAGGATACACTAGAGTCTTCTAGTTCATGCCTATCTGAGCACGGCCAAATATTTTGTGTCAGGGCTTTTTGCAAAATTGTGGATTTAAGATGATCAAGTTTGTAAGCAAGATCTGCCTACAAATGGAATGGATCAAAGACTGTGTGATTGGCATGCCACATGCAGCTTTATGTTGGTTTGTATAATGTGCTAGTGACCAGTCATAACCATCAGTGTCTTGACTGTATCAAAAGTGATAAAAGTTTAAAAAATTCGCACAATGTGAGTGACAAAGAATTCTGAAATCAACAACCACGATCACATTTGAGAACAAAGTTTTTTCAAGGTCCGCAGTCTGAAACATGATTAGGCTTGAGTCTGTAAGCCATCCACAATGGCAAAGGGTTACTTTTTCATTTTTATACCTTGAGACATTTTGTTCCAATGGCTGAACAGGAATGTGATGGCAAGGACTACTTAAAAAAAATATGAGACAGATTCTGATGCAAACAAATGGTGATAGCAACAATACTTTACAGTAAGGAATTACACATTGCAGGGAGATCAAAGGACTAAAATGGCTGTTAATGTTGGCTCCAAAATAATTGAGACATGTTAGAACTCATTTAGGCAAGTCTCTTTTCTTCTGTTAAACATGACAAGTTCTACAGACAAATCCTCAGCTACTTCCCTAGTTTATGAACCAACCAATTTTGATCAGCCACTATTCATTATGTTGCTAAGAATACTTTTTAAATTAGAGATGCATGTGCACATGATTTAACACTTTTCTAGTCACAACCCTTCAAAACATTTTGCCATTTTTTAAAAACTTTTCCTCAAAGAATTTTGTCATTCATACAGAGATGAAAAAAATTGATTTGACAAGAAATTTTCCTGCCATAAATGCTACTCAAAAAAGTAGATGTCAAAATCCAGATACGAATAAAATACCTTATAAAGGTTGTACAGCCACCCCAACAAGGAAAGGTACCCTAGGAAAGACAGACCTTAAACAAAAATGCATAAGTAGTATGGAGACCAAAGTTTTGCAGAAATCGTTTTACATAGAGGCTGGGTGCACAGACACCTCAAATGCACAAACACAAAAAGGACAAATGTAGTATGCTGTATACTCAAACCAAAACGCAATTTTTTTTTTATACAACACCCTGATCTCCAAGAACACTCTCACCAGTAAGGAACACAGCAGAGAATACTTCAACAATTTTTGTTTTGGTAACATCAGATCCTAGCACATGGAAGCCCCTTTTCAAGATTTTGTCAAGGTCACTCAGTAGAGACTGGAGCGCATGCTTCTCTGGAGGCTGCTTGGCTTTGCCCCTGTACCTGACATGAATGTGGCAGACAACAAACCAGCCACCCGTGACACTAACATAGGCAGTCCATGAAACAGCTACAGGAAGGCTGTCAGTCTATGACTGCGCATGTTGTTTTTAAAGAAATGACTTCATCTAACCTGCTTGGCTGATCAGCTTTAGCACTGACCAGTCATTTCACTCTAAGCCTGCTGTGGGAAAGTTATCACCATAGAGTGACATCACCGATAAAAAAGGCCTCGTACATTTTCTTGCTCTACATTACAGGCCTAGCTGGTGTAGATCATAAAACTCTTATGCTGCCGTTATCTCTGGCTCAGGGCCGATTTACACATTTCCAAGTTTTTGGGCCTTTCAAAGTTTTGATTGAAGGCACCAGTATTTACACATGGCAAGACACAGCCACTGTGATGCTGTTGCTGAGATTTGACATTTAGCCTTAATGTTTGGGGGGGGGGGAGGTGTGTGTCCATGAACGAAAAGGGAGATTACTCCATGAGCTTTGGAATGGGTGCAAGGTTTGAAGGTTTCAAAAAAAATAGAAAGCCATTCCATCCTCCCAACACCACGATCAGGACTGGTTCCAAGGTTGATCAAGGCTTAAAATGCATTTGAAGTTGGTACTTTGAAATGTGTAAATCGGTCCTAAAGTAACTGCCATCTTGCCACAAAGATCGTGATTCCAAACATCACCATTTCCAGACTGCACATTTATTTCAACAACTGGCATCATGTTCAGATTGCAGCCAGTGCCTGCTGAGTGATTACTAGAGTTTCATCACAGGGTCTTCAACCAAAACAGCTGTGCCTTCCTCAACAACCACCTGTTCAACTGCAACAGCTACTTTCTGGGAACAAAAATTGCACATTCTTATTAGTAATAACTGTGTATATCATATTCATATGTATAACTTTAAGTTGTTCCTTTGCTATAAGCATCATGACCACCATGTTTTTAAATGCTTTTCCACATGATTACCTGAAGTGTTCTAATCACAATGTGTCTCAACCACAATCACTCCAATGTCATACAAATCACACTGCATTAGTTAAAATAAGCAGAACTAATATTCCTCATTAAGAAATCAATGTCTCCCAAATATCCTTTTCTCACAAACATTCACACACACATCAATTGTGTGAACTTGCAGGATGTTAGATTACAATAAACCCATGATAAATATACAAGAGAAACTGGATAATAGTTATACGTAAAGCCTCAGAATGTGCCTCTGACATCACCAAAAACTCTGAACAGAGTTTACTGAAAGAAGAATTCATCCACTAGTGAAGTGTCATCCAGCAGTCATTTCGAGAATTGTCCAAGAACGTAATAACATTCCTTGATCACTTGCTGAAAATTGTTGAAAATGCCTCTCTCTGGTGAACATTTGCTCTCCCCAACAAGATGCAGCCAGCTGCCTCATACAATGCCCTCCATAAAGGAGGTGTCCAGCGACTGGATAAGTGTGCGTAAGAAGCCCATTTCCTTGCGTGTGTTCTCAAAGATGACCCGGGGGTCCTGGCTCTCACACCGCAAGCAGTTGGGGGCCATGACCATAGCAAGATTGTTCACATCCATCTTGGTGACTGCTGCATTCTCTGGTGCTGCAAACACCTGTAAATAGTTTGAAAGACAGTGTGACTGGTAGGTGTGAAAATACACTTCTGCCTTGTCTTGTTGGCTGGCAATTGTCTATCAAATGTATCATCCCAAAACACATTTATAGATGCATTTAATTTTTCAGTCAATAATTATTGGCTAAACACCAACTGTTATACAGAATTTTAGTTTACTTGCCAGTTTTCGTAGAGAGGGAGTGCCAAGTAGTAGAGTACTATCCAATCAATCAAAAAATTACTGACAAACAAAACTGTATCCTCAATTCCACGATTGCTTTGAAATAGATATACAACAAATGTTGTCATCAAATGCACCAGCATGTCTAAGCAACAGCATTTGTCTCATGTACATTAGTTTCAAGCCTTACTGAATGCAGTCTCAGATTAACAGAAAAGGAATGATAGAATCTATATCCTGTATGCTAAGTCTTGTTGAAAATTAAAAGTGTTGTCACAGATGCTAATGCACATGCCACCTAGTGGCATTAGGACTGAAACCAACTCCTGAATATAAAACACAATGCGAAAAATAGAAGGTTTCGTAAAAAATTAAATTGTGCTACGAATTGGAACACATAAATTTATTTTACAATGGTCAGTGTCACGAACCCCGTGCCAAGAAAGTGAATTTATGATAAGATCGGCCTACCATATGTGTCGTTGAACGGTATAGCCGAACCGCACAGCGGGGGAGGGGTGAGCTCGCTCACTCCTTGGGGAATTGAGAGTGAGTTAACGAAAAACTTTAGATGTGAACTGAGAACTTTAGTGAGAGGACGTGAGAAACTGATGAGTGGGAACATGATGGCGCGTACGCACTGTCTTTGATGTGACCTGCTCCTTCAATCGCTGAACTGAAGGTAATGTGTATCAGCAGGATTTTCTTTTTTGTGTGTGTAATTCTAATATAGTTTTTTTGTTCTAAATTACTGGGTAAAACTCTGAGATATGTTCTCCAGAATCTTCGGCTAAATTGTATATTTTCATGATGAAGGGATTTCACGTACGATAAATCGGCATGACAGCATTGTAAGAGAATTTTTATTGACAATGCTGCAGTTTGAATGTACCTATTCTATGATGAGATGTGATTGTTTGGCGAACTTGATTGTTAGGGAGGTAGAGTTCAAAGCTAGGTATAGATCTAAGTTAGGAAATCTTAGGAGTTCCAGGTAGGGGTAAAGAGACCCCTGTACAACGCCAGGATTCGTTCGCCCTAGAGCCGAGACCTGACGATTTTGGACGTGGAGAGTGGGACGAGGTGCAAACAGAGGCGATCTCGTGACCAGACCAGCGGGAGCGTGGAGCGCACCCGAGTAACGAGGAGAGAGGAGTCCGACCGTATCGCACGTGGCCACGACCAGGGCAGTAGGACAGTGGTGTTGGGGTCCCGCCTGATCGCCGAAATGAAGCAGAGTGAGGCGTGCGGTCTACCTTCATAACTTAAGGGCAAGCCAGGTAGGCGAGAAATTTGCGTCTTTCGGGAGCGATGACGCGTAGCGGGAACACATCACTGATCAGTAGAGGACAGATTGAGAATACGAACTTTTACTAGAGAGAACTCTTAACTTTTAGCTGTGACGTTGTTACTTAGGTCGTGATACGACGGCAGCGGGGGCGTGTAGGCCTCGGAGACGCTACGTCGAGATGTAACGCTGACTGATATGAAATTGTGGAACTGTGTGTTTTCCGAACTGGGAGCTTCTGAGAGATATATTCCGTGGAGACGACCGTGTGCGTCTCGGAGAAACAAAAGTTGAGTACTCGGAACTTGTAGAACTGAAAAGGCTAGAACTGTTAACCGGAGATTGCGGACTTATTGTGCATGAGAAGCGAGAACTGAAGACAACTTAAGGGAGATAAACATTCAGGATTGTGTTAGTGCAGAGGTGCACAGCCGGAGCAATTAGTGTAGTAAAGGGAAACATTGGATTAGTAGAAGTTAGAGTGTGCTGGTGCATTTAAAACAAGTGCTTGGTTTTGTTTTCATGTAAATAAGGGTTGATGGTTGGAAGATAGCATGCAATATTGTCCAGTCGGTTGCAATGGCTGGCTATTAAGTGGATTTCTGTTGGGTATTGTGGTTGGTGTTTTTTGGGAGATTTTTTTTATATTGTTGTTGTGCCTGCTTTGAGACAAAGTAGTCCACCATAGGCCTACTCACATGACCGGCATATTTTCGCTGTTCTGCTGAAGCGAACACCTGATTGTTTAGATTGTAGTAGTTAAGGGAAGAGAGAAGTAGTGGGTGAAGATTGAGTGTTGGACTGAGATTGAGGTGTGATTTTATTGGGGGGGTTCTTTGAGTAAGTGTGTGTGAGTTTGAGGAGGATTATAAAAGGTACCAGTTACATCCAGTGCTCCTGGGTAAGAATAAATAGTGGTGGGTCCTATTTATGTTATCCGGAGTTGAGTTTTGTTTGAGTGACAGGAGAGTGAAAGAACACGACGCACGTGCTCCCACCAGGTCGTCTTACATGGACGGGGGTGGGGGTCGTGACAGTCAGTGTATACAGAGCTTTTGCGTGCATAAGATGATGGGGTATGAGTAAATCAATTGAAAGTTGGGGCTGAGATTGATTTTGGGAAACTTGGGGACAGACTTGTAACACTTCAGACTTTAACTGCAATATACTAAATTTTGATTGCAACTGTGTGAAAATGTTTTATATGCATGATTGTAGCAGTTTATGAAAGGATGTATGCTCCTTTGATTTTATGAAAACATGAGATGCAGAAATTTGTAAATAAACCTGGAGAAAAAAATCCTGAATACTCCATGCTCTTAATGAATGGAAAACAAAATTACTGTTAGAGAGTCTTATCAATAGTAAGGCCACACCCTGCTCGGCTCAATCTCACCAACTGACCTGAAGAAAGCGAATGAGGTAACAGAGGACAAAGCGGTTGATATCAGGCAGCCGGTTTACTATGGCTATAGCTGCCACAGGGTTGGCATGCTGCTGCACACACTCTTCATACAGGTGGGTGGGGATGAGTGGTTCTCTCAGCTCTCTGTACCACAGCTTCAGCAGTGATGCCGGGATGTGAGGGTCAGGACAGTCTGAGGGCAGCATCCACTGGTCGCATCGCAGCTTTAAGGCGTTCACCTCATCGATGTCTCCTGGTACTCTGCAACATGAGAAAGCAACTGCATATTACTGGCTGCACACTGCAAGGCATGACAGGATATAGATCACAGGGCACTACCAGGCATGGAGAAGACAGTGTTACAAGCTAGAGGTCATAGGACATTACATCACAGGGCACTACTGGGCACAGAGCAGTATTACAAGCTAGAGGTCATAGGACATTACACGACAAGGGTCACAGTGCATGTCGTGGACCCAGCACAACAGACGCAGCACCAGCACATGGAGATCCCATTTCTTACGTTCCTAGCACCTAAGAACATGTTTTGCAATATAGCCTGTCCGTATGCAAAAGATCCTGTGCAAAGTAAAGGAACAGGGTGCTCTCTCCTTACTGTCTTCCCAACTGCCACCTTCCTGGTGGTGCAAATGGGTCTTCCTGAAGGTGAACAATAAAGCATATGTGTTACCCTACATACATTCAAAGAGTTCAATGACAAACACTTTTTTAAAAAAAAGGGTTCTTAATAGTTTTACCTGAAAATACCCTCTGTCTGCGTACCACTCAGCCGCAGCACCTCCTCAGATAGTGTGGTTTGTATCCATGGCAACTGCCTCTCTGGGTAACGTTCCTTCTGAAGCAGCATGACATCCTCCAAGGTACTTCCAAACATGGAGGGATGAAATATAGACTTCTGCAATGCCATTGCAAACATGGGAGGGATGAAATATGGGTTCTGGCAACAAGGGAAGTTTAAGGGTCAGTAGGTGGATATATGATCTGCCATTTTGTCACCCACCAGTATCATAGTTTTATTAGTTAACACAAAAATATCTTCTCCTGAGTTACTAATGTGTATACATGCTTTTCTTAACAAAACAGGTACAGGGAACTACTTTTGTAATACCAAAGAGAACTTTGCACACACACCCCAAACCCGACAAACAATTAAAATAAAAAACAAAACAAAGCAATACCACAGCTTGCTCCACTTCCTCTAACGTTGGCCTGCGGACACCTCTCTTGGCACCTGTCTGCATTATGCGCTCAAGTCGCTGAGCACAATGGATAGCAAAGTGGCTGACAGGTACCTAGACAACACAGAAAAGAAATATTGGGTAAAAATACCAGCGATGTCAGCCCATCTCTTGAGCCCTCAAGGTCATGTGCACCAATGTCTGCAGGCTAGTCACTAAACCCCCTAAACTGCCACTGGTGTACAAATGACTAAAAACATGTCTGGCCGACTTCAGCTCAAGCTACTGTTCCTCAGACCCCCACCATGTTCTGACTGGCTTTGTACCTAGAGAAAAGCAAAGCCAGATTATTCATTATCTTCCTGTGACTCATTTACTTGTACTTGTGAACTCTAATCACTGAAGCTCTCAAAAGCCTTGTGTTTTACATAAGGTCAGAATGATGCAACTCACATTGGGCAAGTCAAAACTGTGGTCAGTGTGCTTGGAGATGTAGCCCTCCAGGTACGAGTAGAAGCGCGGTGTGGGGGGGAAGAAATACAGACACATGGCCAGCAGTTCCCAGCCATGTTGCAGACTCTTCCTGCAACCACAAGTTGTGACATGCTATACATAGTCTACACCACAGGATGGACATCCTCCTGGGCAAGCGTTATTTGAGTTACTATTTCCACAGATTTCCTTCATGGGTGTTACACAACATGAGCTGGGCTACCTATCTCGTCCACATGTCTAATTTTCTCTTGTGAGCATTATACATGACATCATAATTTTGCCTGACTGAGTTATCCAGCAAAGCAAATAAACTACATTTATTTAAATAATGTTACTGATATAATCCTATCAATTAACTTGCATAACAATGAATACATTAGTGCAAAAATAACTGGCCCTTGCTTAAAATCTGTAATACTGCTGCTGATCTCGTGAGATTATTCATGGGGGCCTGGTTAGCTCAGTCGGTAGAGCTGCAGACTAGCAGATGGAAGGCTGCTGGTTCAAATCCTGGTGTAGCCAATGATTACTTCCTGGAGTTGAACATTGTGCAGACTCCATTCGGCCATTTCTCCACACATTAAACTGCCTGTCCGCACTGACCATCTTACTGCAGCTATCAGTCTGGTGGTTCTTTCAGTGCATAGTTAAGTAATAGGACCCCATCCCCCATAGTGCGAAATCACCGCGAGGTGGAAGCACTGTCCCTCTAAATAACCACCACCACCACTGATTATTCATTGCTTTGGTAGTCAAGGTGATGGTTGTGAAGTGGAGGGTGTGACTTCCCTTTGATAAATGACAAACCAGCTGAAAGTATTTTAGCATCTGTTTATGTTTTTATATAATTTTCAGCAATCAGATTTGTTTTGCACGTGCTTAAAGTACATGTTATACTAACATTACAACTATTGCTGAAGTTTTAACCCTTACCCAGACCAGCTAACTCCAAAGAGTTCAAACCTGTGACTTACTCGTTTTTATTTTCGGTGGTCTGACGAGTAAGTTGAATATAGATCTCATCCCGGATGTTAATCATGGACCAGCCCTTGTTGATGATGTCTAGTGCCACACTCATGGGCGCCTGCTTGCCTCTCCGGTCTCCCATGTATGTCTGTATTACTGACAATGAGTTAAGAACAGCACCACCACCGCAACTGCCAAGACAGTCACATTTGGTTGTAAGCATGACACACATTATGAAACTTAATCATGGATACCTAGCCCATGCCTTGGAAACTAAAAGCATCAAAGACAGGGTGGAAAAAACTTTGAAGTTAGTTTACCACAAAAAAGTGTGTGGGGTAGGGGAGAACTTTGCGTGGCGTAACGCGACATCTCCATGCCACCTGAAGAACAAGGTTTCCAGAGCTAGTGGTAACAACTGATATCTACTTATCTCCGACTGTCAGACCTTTAGCTTTCTCTCCGACATGTACTGCCCAAAACCTTTTTCACAAGATTCAAAAAAGCAAGAAGCATCACAACCACCCAGCTTACACAGATGCACTGAAATATGTTGAGAATGAACATGATCCCCTCAGCCACACGCTGCTTGGTCCTCACCATCTGTCTTTATGTACAGCAATACAAAAGGATACATTTGAAGATATCACAGGCCTCTTTCTTAATGCTTTTGTCATTTGTGCGTATCATGGGTTTTTGAATAGGGTCCTGCAAAGAGAAAACAGCAACACACTGAGCTCTTTCATCACTCACATCCATGATATGATTTAAAAAAAAATTTCCCTGCTCGGCCATTGCCCTTAAAACGGGTGGGAACAGTCCAATGTGAAAAAGACAACTTTGTGAAAATGAAAATCTCAAAAGGCATGTTCCCGGTAGACTGAAAAGACTAATTCAGAAATCCAGATGTAAAACATAAGGAGTAAATAAATTCTACCATCAGCTGCTACATTATTTAGGTCGCATTTTCAGCATATTTGTGTTTCACTGATTTCATGTGGTCCCTCTAGCGCAATCTGGCCTTGCATGGCATTTATTGACATACAGCATACCAGCACTCTTTAAATTTCCTACCACTGCCTGAAAACTTCTTCCCCAACTTATTTTTCCATCCATTCCTACCTTCATGCATTTTAAATCCCATTACATCAAAATAATCACGTCTATTCTCAACTTTATCTGTCTCCCTAGGCATCTTGAATCTCTACAATGGTGGCAGGTCATGTTTGAGCTGACTGGCAATTAAACAAAAACCCACTGACAAACATGACTTTGTACATTCTGACAGTTTTTGGACACTGCTGGTAGGATTGGGGAACAGTTTTCATATGTACATAGTATACAACTATATACATATGCATTATATCCAAGCTGGACGTAAAAAAAATGTTAATTTGTCCACAGAGAATTGGATTTTGCCAGCAGTGTGAGATCTCCTTTGGTTTCTGCCTTCTCAGCATAATTTTCAGAAGCCATCATTGAAGCATGAATGTCTTTTTCAAGATGGGACCTTGAAACCGGGAAAAGTCCAGGCATCTTTACAGTACTCGCCAAAGGTTCGCCAACTCAGATTAGCATTCCTGCTAAGTACATAACCGGAAGCGGTGGAGAAACCAATTGGAAGCGCTGCTCATTACATCATATACAATTTATAGATTGTACCGCGAAAAGAGTTGCAAATTTTCAGTTCGCTGTGCGAAGTTACTCAGCAAGCCTAAGCAAAAAGAAACCAGTGCTCGGATTATAAGAAACTCCTGTCATAGATTTTTGAAAGTTTGCATCAATTTTTCAAGAACTTCTCCAGGACCTTCTTAGGTAAAAAAAAAAAAAAAAATTCCCAGACTTTTCGAGGCCAGGAACTTTTATTTTAAAATTCCTGGACTTTTCCTGGTTTCAAGGTCCTGTACAAATCCTGATAGTGGCATCTACTTCATCCTTCTGTTGTCAGTTACAGTCGTCAGACATCGACAATGACTACCGTTACATTCCAAGCGACTACAGTATACTAATTGTGTTTAAATCCTGAGTGTTCTTCACATCAATGTAACAAATTCTGAGTTTAAACTAACGGATAAATGTACGCTTACAAGTCAAGTTTCTTGGCTACTTTACTGTTATCAAAAGGCTGGTACACTGGTGCACCACATGCAGTCACATCAATCTTTCAGCTTTACCTTAGACCATGTGAGCATGTTGTTGATGGAAACTTTCTTTCCAAACAGCCCCTTCTTATGACGATTTAGATGCTGATGGGCATAGCTCTCTATGTCGCTCTCGGAAGGCAGCTTCTGGCAAAAAGGAAACCACTGAACATAAACACGAAAAAGAGAAGGTTTTAAATCAAACATTCTTTTTGATTAAAATGCACGCTGTTTCAAAACTTGGAGAAAAATGGTGTAAATTATGTGTCCTGCTCAAGCAAAACTACAAATAGACGAAAGATGTTGGACTTAAGTTAAAACTAGAAACTCAAACTGGATGTAGGTTCCTTGCCTGAGATTCCATTACATGGATCTACACAGCACCTGAATCATTTCCATAGAACTGCAAGTACGAGAGGATTTTCACTGGAGAAGGACTACTTTGTTTCTTCTTTGCTGCCACAGAAACAGGGAAAACCTGGAAGATTTCCTGTCACCCCTTATACTCCTCAGACTGCATACTTTACCTGTCTGTTAAGCGAGCTGGTACTAGGGCTGAGAGACATGTTGGCGTCAGACTGTGATGGCACCACCATCGACAAAGGCCGATGGGTCATGTCTGCCTGCAGCGACTGACTGCGTTCTACAGCTGGGCTTGCCTCCCCCTTCTCCCCTTTCTTCCGACGCAGGGAAGCATGGTGGGTTTCCATATTGATGGGGATAGGGGAGGACTGAATCATGGTGCGGGGAGAGTTAGAGGACAAGATGCTGCTCGAGTCAGAGTCCTCAAACCCTTGGTCTGGAACACCTGCGACCATGGCAAGAGGAGCACATTCAGATGCTCAATAACTTCAGTTCAACACATAAAGACAAAGTTAAATATAACAGCAAAACAAAATCAAGCAACACAAACATTCAAAACCAGAAGAAAATACATTCTAAAGTAATAAGTTATAAATACATATATATGGTAATGATTAGCAGAAGGGGTCAGTCAGGCAATTCAAATTTATACAAACATGGTGGTGGGGGTAGATGTAGGGGTAGGGGTTGGATATTCTAAGGCTTCTTACTCTCATAGTCCGGATAATGTGGCCTCAACTGCACTTCCGGCTTAGTCAGCCCAGAGCCAGAGTCCATCAGATGTGCGGTCTGAAACCCGTTCGTAGTCTTGCTTATGTACGTTGTTCGAGGTGGGATGTTTGCGTAATCTGGTTCTCCATCGTGGTTTGCAGAACTGTTCACTGGGGTGCAAATGTTCGTGTTCGCTGCTGACTGAGAAAGCCGACTGTCAGTGCGCTCATGGTGAGCTAGGTCGTGGTCCGAGCCTGCTCCAGCACTCTTAGAGGATATACTGTCCTGCACTGACACTGCACTATCCTGCAAGTTGCGCAGAGAACCCTGTGATGAATGCGTGTCTGACATGTTTCTTGAGGAGCCTTGCGAAGACTGGCTGTCAGAGAGTTCCCGCATGCGGGAGTACATTATCTGACTGTCCATTGGAGAGCGCTCTGGTCGGAAACTTATCAAACGACTGGAAGAGTGAGAGGTGTCGCTGTCAGATCGTTCGTGCCGTGTATAGTTGTAGCTGTCAGTCGTGTCAGAATATGACTGCGAAGACTGAGATCCCGTGCTACTGAAAAGGGAAGGATCTTGCTGCAGGAAAGGTACATCGTAGCCAGGTAAGCCTGCACTGTTACCATCTCGTTTGAAGCTGGTAGACCCCTCCCTGCGACAAGTGGGGTTAGTCCGTGGAAATGCACGGGGTTTAGATTTGTGCATTCCAGGCAGAGGCGAGCCACTCCCTTGCTGCCCAGCAATGTCTTGAGAAAATGCAAGGTACTCCTCCCGGTTGGAGCGCAGGTCTGGGCTGTACACATGCACAGACCCTGGTACCTCCTGGTGGTATGCGTCTGGTCGAACGTAGACCACAGATGCTGGGAAGCCCTCCATGGGAAGATGAGAGCTCTGCGTGCTCAGCTCCTGCAAAGAGCTCTTCCGAGGAGTTGCAGGTGCCTCCCCGTAGGCCAGCTGCCTTGATGGACTGTCCCCGAGGCTGCTTTGACGTACGTGGGCCTCTGCCACACCCACCTGCCTGGGCCGATTATCCACGCTACCCTGCCGATGGAAAGAGTAGGAATCTGGGCCCATGGGTGCATGGTGATGACCTGGCCTGCCCTGAGGCCCCGTCATGCTGCAGTCAGAGGTGGTTTTGTGAAGAGAACGGGAGCGCTGTGGTCGTGGAGAATCAATGATGGTGCGCTGCGGCATCTCAAAGGAGTCTCGCCTGGCTATGCTGCGTGGCAGAGGGGCAAAGGGCAAGTTGTCACTCTGTGTGGACTGTGAGGAGTGACCGCCATGCCTGGGCACTTCCCCATTGAGGGAAGAATGTGTCTCTGAGCTCTCCTGCCGGCCAGAACTGCTGCTGTGTGACGATATGGAGTCCTGACGTACATATCGGTGCTGAGATAAAGAGAACAGGTAATTTTTGTAATTTTCTTCACAACAGACAGAAAACAATTTGACAATCTCTATGTAACGTCCACAAAAACCTATTTACTTTTCATTTCCTTTTTACTAATTTTAGTTTTAAAAGTGTTACATGATGTCCACTATACAGGACAGTGAATATGTGTAAGCTGGCAATAAAAGGACAGGGAACTAGCTCCTGCAGCTGCAGACAAGGTGGATCCAAAACAAAACACACAAACACACATGCATGCACACACAAACATATATACGAAAGGGGCAGAGCTGAGTTCCAGGAACAGACTATCAGATCAGACTGCGATGAGAAAACGCATCCTACTGGTATCAGCATAAGTCTATCCAGTAGCTATCCCCACTACTCAACCCTATAGCAACACTGTAAACTTCCTCAGACTGGATCATCCAACACTGGACCTAGGCACAGGCTGAGAAGGATGACTAGCTCGGGTTCTGTGGTGGAGTGGGAAAACAGTACACCTTTCTACGGCTGACTCAGGAAGGTTTATACTCCAAGTACCCAGTTAACTGTGACTGTTACCAGGTCAGACTGACACACAGAGGTTTATATTCCAAGTACTTAACTAACTGTGACTGTTACCAGGTCAGAGTGACACATGGAGGTTTATATTCCAAGCACACAGCTAACTGGGACTGTTACCAGGTCAGACTGACACAGGGAGATTTATATTCCAAGTACACAGCTAACTGTGACTGTTATCAGGCCAGGCTGACACATAGAGGCTTATTACCTAGCTGTGTTTATTTCCAGATCAGGCAGCTCAGGAAGGTTTGTACTATAGTGTCAAGCTGCCTCTGGTGACAGATGGTTATGACAAGAACAACTATGTGCCCTGTGTAATTATGTGTTATGTGTATATGTGCAGGTACAGAACTGCTCTGGTTCCCTCCCCCCTTCCAAATCTAGGTTCGTGCACCTGCATAATCATTCTGCTGGGCAGTAGTTGTAGTGCTGAGGTGCAATAAAAATTCAGTCTGAATTACTGTGACTTGAAAGTGTACATCTGTAGATTCGTGCCTCACCTAAAGTCATGTACCCCCCTATGCCCTCTGCTCCTCCCCCTGCCTCCCACAGACCAGTTATTACCTGCTGCTGCCTTGACGATCATTCCTGAAACATTGAGGATGGCCTCTGCCCATGCATGTCTGGTGATCTGCATCTTCCCTTTGATCCAACTGTATTAACTTCTTCCTTGTATGGCCCCGACTACCAGTCCTTAGCACATGACTCACTACTTACGATTAGAGATAAGCTTACACACTGGCTCCAAGGTCTAATGTGACTGTACATGCTTTTATATTCTGTAGTGGTAGACCTGGCTAGAACCTGTTCCAGCAGGGTAGTCTTAATTTAGTTCAGTTTGCTTTCCACTGCTGCACAAAATTTTCACATGATCAACTGAATAAAACTGTTTTTTTTTAATCCCCAAGTAAAACTGTCTTAATATTGTAAAGTAAAGGGTCAAAACTATTTGGTTCACATGTTCTTTTAGAAAAAGGTAGTTCAAAATGAATGACATTGTGTTTTGATCAATACAGTTATAATTTGTTCTCCAGGGAATGCTCAGAACTTCTTTTACACTTACTGTTCTCTGTTGTGCACTCTTTAAAATAGCTGTTTGCAGTTTAAAGAGAAGGAACAGATTATAAATATTCCACCACAGATTCCAGTACTAAGGCTGTGAGAGCTCACCAGATATCTTGTTACTCTTTTTAAAGCCACTGACAAAGTTTGCACACATTCCCTACAGCAACCCTTTGGTAAGCTGCCAGGTAAATTTTACACATTATTCACACACCCAAGGGTATGACCTGTCAAGCAATCTCCACCTCTGATCTTACCTTGCACCCCACCCTACTCTTATTAAGTTAACCAGCAGCTGGAGATTTACCTCCCTTATGTTGGCAGGTCACAGCTGGTGTGACCTCTGTCTTTTATTTGACTCATTCTATGAAAAGAATTTATCTCCCCATAATCATAATGCTTTGGCAAGGGGTGGTATTATGCTTGGTATGCATGGGGGTTGGGGTATACTTGAGAGTTCAAAGATCTATTAGGTGGGTCTCCCACTAGAGGTCATGTATAAATGACGACAGAAATAAAAAGAGGCCTGGTTTAGTTTACAGGTTTCAGTGAGAGAAACAGCCAGCAGTGACCACACAGTAACTAGCAGGCAAGAGTGAGGGGTGGTATCTTGTGGTAGAATTACTGTACCAGTGTAACTGATATGTTTTGTGGAAAAATCTTAAAGGTAGGTATACAGATGGATTTAGCCTTTTGAAAAAATTCATAAAGATGTGGTTTACCACAACAGGGCATTATTATATGCATTAACACACACACATTTGAAATAAAACCCTACAAGACGGCATTAACTGTTTCGTCTAAAGACGATACGAGTTCACATCCTGCATCAGCAGTCAGTCGATCCAATTTGTTTTCAGAAGAAACTTGATCCTGTCCAACAATTCCAGGAAGTTTTTTTTTATTTGGACAGCTTCACTCTGACTACACTGCCAGATGCTGCACTGTGCAGAATGTTTAGCACACAGTTATAATCTCATGGCCAGCTGATCGATTCAAAGTGGCTTTACTCCAGAACTAGAAAGCTTAACCTTGAGCTAGCACTTCAGCTGTTGTTTGAAACTACACAGACAGGTATATATAGGCATATTTAGACTAGCAAATACTGGGCATATTTTGTTCCCACATTTATCACAGACTTGGGGTTTTCAAAAGCACCAGTGTATGGAAACTTCCTTGCACTGGCCTCAGGACAGGTGCACTGCACCTTGTGCACTGGCTGCACTCAGGATGACATCTAAGCAAGTGCAATTTAATCTGACTTCAGTTTAGTTATAAAATATGTAATTATTGCGTGTCTTTGTTTCTAACAGGAGTTAAAGGAATGTGTTTTAAAGTTTGCCCTTAGCATGAACTTTTTTAAAACAATGATTTAAACTGTGAGTTGTAAATCTCCGGATTACACCTGTTCTGCATTCAATTACTACAAAATTATACATTACTACTAAATTTGTTTCAGTCTCATGGAAATATCCATAGTTAAAACAGCTCTGGTCCCTTCTCAGCTTTAAAAAAAAAGCATTAGTAAAGCAGGAAGTATGTTGTAATATTTGTATCAAAAAGATGACCTCATGCAATGGAACTATATATACATACATCTTTTTGTAAGCGCAAACACAAGACAATCTGTTTTATGTTCCTTGTAAATGAAAAGTTGACACACAATCCGTTGATCTTTAAGCTTTGCCTTGTTAATAATGCTGCTGTGGAGGAAGTGACATTTTCATTGGCCTTTGTCACAAAGTCGAGAGAGAGAGAAAGAGTGTAAGCGTGTGTGTGTGCGTGTGTAAGAAAAAGGCAGATTGCTTAAGAGAGAATCAGACAGAAGGCAAAGAGACTGGTGTGTGTATGTGGAGGCGGGTGGGGTTTGGGGGGAGGGGGCAGAGAGCGAAAGAGAGGGAAAAGAGGCGCTTTGCCACACGGTCCGCTGATCACTCACCTTGCGTGCCACACGGGGGCTGGTCTGGGACTGTCCGGAGGAGGAGCGCAGTGAGGAGGCCCGTCCGTGCTCGCGCCGCTTGCGGAGGAAAGAAAACAGACCATAGATGAAGGGCATGAAGACGAACAGCAGGAAGATGCCGATGTCCTGCAGCAGGGTGTGCTGCTGGCGGGGTGGCCACGAGGAGGCCGGGTACGCCAAGTCGCACCCCAGGTCTCGCTCCTCGGTCAGCCGGCAGCGGGCCAGGCAGCGCCGCTCCGCCACGGCGTCGCACGTGTCCGACAGGTTGTCCGCCCCCCGCATGTCTCCCTGTCAGTCAGACCGCCACCCGCCTGCCTCTCGCACCCCCTCCCCTCTCTAAATCCTTTCTGATCGTCATCGGGTCCTTCCGACCCACAGCCTTAATGTGCAGCAAGCTGAAGGCCCACAGACGCTACAGGCAACCGACTGCCCTACTTATACGCACAACGCAGGTCAGTAAGGTCTTCGTTCAGGTCACACCCGTCACGCTCTTTGCGCGAGACAGCCGAGGCGCATCCTCGGCCACCGTCACACCCTCCTGTCGCGTGCACCTCACCTCACGTCTTCGCCGAACCGCAGTGGACGCACGTGGGTCGGTGGTAGTGGAAGGCAACTTTACGCACTGAAATGTCGGTAATACAGATGTGGTCTACAGCACCAGCAGGTGTTGGCTACCTTACTCTAGCATCACGCAGGGAACAGCGGCTCGCACATACCTGCGGGACGTCCACCTGCACCACGCCTACGCACTGCCCGCACGTACATTTTCTCTCCCAGTCATGCCGAGACTGTCAAATGAATGTAACAAACAATGCCGTCTGAAGAAGGCTGCAATGCTGGCAACAATGTCCGCCTCCCAACCCTTCAGGTCAAGCTACCGGATCGGCAGTAGGACTCTGTACTAGTGACGGGGCTGTCCGTTACCTGAGGTGCAAGCCACACGATGCGCTGGCTGGCGCTACCCGTGTGAATCTCGCGACAATCACAGCCAGTACGAAACTCCCCAAAACTCCGCCAAAAACTGACCAAAACGCACGTTGTCGTTGTCACATCATCGACGTCTTCGTTACTGCTGGCGGCGTAAGTCGTCTCCCAAGTCTGAGCGCTCGGCAGGCGGCACAGCATTAACCAACGCGGAGAGTTCACACACTCTGACCATCAGGCAAGATAGACTCTACATGCAGTCTCCCAACATCTCTGTCGTTGTGCTGGCGGACAGCCGAGCTGTATGCCCGCAGCACGTCACCAAGCACCACAGACAGCTCAACAACCGCACTTTGTAAACTGCTAGCACAGCCCTGCAAGAGACCGCTGCCGCTACATCCTGCCATCACGGAAATCAGGCACCACAAGCAGAACAAACCCAGGGCTACCTGCTTTCTTCAGCCAAGGCATTATTCACTCGCCGCTATCCTGGTGCCAGCCAACGAGGGTGGAGCATGTTCAATTAGTGTCCAAAACAATCATTATGTATGCAAATGACCAGCCCGCACCGCCTGCGGAGCTATACCGTTATTGTGCGCACGCCAACAAACTGTCCTGCCGTCAAACCCGCTCTAAAAACATCCTGCAATGTCTTCCACAATGGAACAGGGGGTCCTACTGCTTTATTTCCCTTTAAAACCTCTTGTTTCACTCCTTTCCTCCCCCCACCCTCCTGCGTCCGCGTGCGCGATGCTGTGGGTCGGCTCCACTCCCAACGCTAAGTGTTATTGCACTTCATCTTTTCCAAGGTCACTCGCAGTAATGCCTCCCATCGTAACTTTTCCGGAACGTCAAGTCTGTCCCGGCAGAACCAGACAGCGAGACCTAGTGCCCGATCGCACTAATCGGTTGACAGGGAGGTAACGGGGGTGGGGGGGGTGCGCACCGCCACTCACAAACTTTAACAGGAGCAGTAACAACGCGCGCTGTCTGCTGCCACTCAATGTCTAGTCTCATCAACTTTATACGGCACTCTCGTGTCGCCTCTATCTGCCACCTGTTCACGCTGCCGGTTGCTTGCCCAGATTTACAGCTGCTGATCGAGTTAGCTGCAGTCAGTTGCTGACTCGCCCGAACACCACACACCAAACAAACTCGTAAGCTGCGAAATGTAGGACAATCACCTCGTCATAAACAACAGCTCCGTAAAGGATACACGGCCCAGCGTTAACACCGCGGTCTGTTAGAAGACGTCCCCCCACTAGCTTCACTCGTCGCTTGCACTAGAGTCCGCCTGCTGAAGTTTTGGATTGCTGTTTAATCTCGTGCCAATAAGTGCCGGTGTTAGAGGACTCGCCACCACGCGCTGGGCTCGTGCAAAGATGTAATCCGATTTGACTCAGTTCCGTGCGTGACAGGGCAGTAGACCACAGCAACAAGCTGTCATTATTTGTCCTGCTGTCCTGTGCTAAATCTGGGTACGAAAGCAGCGCAGGAAATTAACCCGCAACAGCGCACTCCCGACACAAGACACAGAAACTGCGCCTGTAGTAATCATCTCCTTCCTTGATCGTTAAACGTTTTCTCGTGTATTTTTTGTTTCCTGCTTAATAAAAAGAAATATTCTTTTTTCTAATAAAAAAGGGTGTGTTCTTCCGGAACAGCGTACACGGGCACACTCTCCTCCTGTTTTCCTTGCCCCTTCCCACGCACGATCTCGCACTAGGAGAGTTGAAATGTCAGCCAGAGAAATGTACTACTACTAACGGGTTACGATTGTCGTCGCCACTCGTGCAAGTCTCGTCAGAAGAACAGCCAAGGAAACAGTGATAGCGTCTCCTCAAGTCGCTTACAAAGCCACCTCAACCAATCTGTCTTTCCCACAGGTCACCCGACCCAACCAAGGACAATCGGTGTCTACCTCGCGGGTACATTGGTACTCACGTTCACCTGATGGTCAACACTAGCAGCTACAGAAAGACAGACGGCAGTACTTCCGGTGATATCACTGCTATTTTCAGCATTCCTCTGGAGGGGTGGGGCATACGTTTTATACGATTCTCAGCTTCAGTCAGAAGGAAGCACGACAGGATGATGGTTCGTGGATCAACACCCCTCCTCCTTTCTCTCTCTCTCTCTCTCCAGTGACGACGGAGAATAACAACCGTTTTCGGTCTTGTGTCCGTCCAGTTGCCAGTCGAGCTTGTCTACCTTTTTATCCTCTGACTGCCATGCGGGTCAGAAGCTTCTGAGCAACGGAGGCACAGGACGGGATGGCAGTAGGTCTTCCGTGATCAAAGCACCATACGCCGGTCAACAGAATGGCTTGAACAGCTCTGTAACCGCGTTTCTTAACCGGACGAATGTGCGTCTTAGTTCGCCCGACCTGGCCATGCACGCACATACAAATGCTGCAAAGATTCGCGACACACCACAGGCCAGCCCGTCATATGCGACTTCGTCCGTCCATTTCAGGTGGCGACGGTATGAAGGGAAGGAAGACAATTCCTGTGATAGTCGCCTTGTTATAACCGATGACGCACTGGGGCTGCTTGTTCAGGCAACAGAGGCGTCAAACTGGGCGGTAACTACACGCGCGTGCATGAACACACACTGCTTGGGCGCGTGCACGTGTAGCTAACGCAAGAAAGATAAACTGTTTACAAAATCGCACAAGCTACTTTGCTAAGCTAGAAAACCCTGTACCATATCAAAAACACTGCCAGATAACACTACGATAGAACTCTGCCCTTCTGCAGAAGCCGAGGATACAGACACAAGAGGCTTGTATGCAGACACGCGGTATTGCCTTATTAGACGAGGAACTCCATAAGAAGGCTGACAAGGAAAACAACACCAGCCCCCAGGAAGGAAATGACTTCACTGGGGCTGGGGGACACGGCATCAGCTCTGAGGTCAAACAGGGACATTCATTCTCTCTAACAGTTGACACAGTTTTGCAGTTCTGAACTGTCCTTTGATCTTGCCATACAGCACAGTCGACAATGTGCAAGTTCATCGCGTTTTTACGCAGTAAGTGACCTTGACATTGGTTAGGGTCGTCATGCACATCCGAAGATTATTTCAGCAAGTACGGGGGGGGGGGGGG
>SMGT01006398.1:128589-144116 GCA_004794575.1 Lanistes nyassanus
AAGGGTTCGGGGTTCGGGATTGGGGATGGTGATGAAAACATCGAAACTTCTACAAGTGACTACAGAAAAGCTGCAGTCTGCGAACAGGAAGGATTAGGGCCGGCCCTCCACAGACGACGACTGTGACCTCTGACCCGCAGGAAGTTCATTGGTGTCGCAGTCGAGAGTTTTCCAGAGTCGCACATCTGCGCGCGACGACAACACGACGCTCCCACTTCCCTAACTACTCCCCCACCCACCCCACTGCTGCTGCTGCTGCTGCACATTTCCAAACGAAGAAAACAATACGAGTTCAGAGCGCTTTCTTCCCCCCCCCCCACCTGTTAGGCTTGACCAGTAGACCTCGTGAAGCAGCAGGCCGTGCAGATGCACGCAGTCCGCCAGAAGGCAGCTCTAGCAGATGGGAGGAACGCCAGCGATGCAGTGACCTCAGAGCTCCTACGGTCAGCCCGCGTTCCATGACGCTCGCCTCTCGTCCCGCGCGGGGACAGGAACCACTGCCTGGCGGCGATAAACCAAAGGCGAGTGCTACACGACCACAAGGTCGGCCGACCCTAGGCACTCTGAGGTCAAGACCTCTCTTGCCTGGCATCTCTGACGTCTGCGAAACTCGTCTGAACCCAGTGTCCAACACCGAGGATGTCACATGGCGAAGACGCGGCGAGGGCGTGCCTCGGATAGCCTCAGAACCCGATCGTGTCCTCTAAAAGTTCTCACATGCGCTAAACGACGCTACCGCCGCCAATTAGCTTGCTCAGAGTTATGGCTGTGCAGCGTGAGAAATTTCAATGTCATGCTCTCCTTTCTACCATTATTTAATGTTTAGGGGACCGAACTCAGCGACGGGAGGTAGGTAACTAATTTTTGGAATGCATAGCGATGAAGGTGAAACGGTCAAAGTGCCACTCGTCAGGCCTTGCAGTCTGCGACACAACAGCTCCAACAAGCCTCGCTCCAGTCGCACAAGCAAACCCTTTCTGCCATCATCCAGCTGGACGCTGAGTAATACATTATCGTAACCAAAGAATGACAAATATTTCCCTCACGAAACTGTCCCAATCTGTGGAAGACCCATAAAGGAAACTTTCTGCGCCATGATTTTCTTCCGCGCTGAACTGACCTATAAGCAGTTAAAGGTTACCATCAAACTCAGCCCTTAGCTTGTACTAATGAAAAGCCAAAAGAACATTCGATTTGAGGAACTTTTTCCTCAGACAGACAGACAGACAGACGAGCGTTAACCTCTAAGACTGCTGTTTTGAAATATATCTCCGTAACGCCCAGTCCCGTATGTCAAAACAATAGCACAAAAGAGAAGTGCCTAATACTGATGAGGGTGGAAACTTGATTAGGACGGGCATGCTACACGCGGGACAGGCAACACCCGTCATTAACATGGTCCTTAAGACACCATGAGTGGCAGGGGAGGGGTACTGGTGTCATATCCACCCCTCACCCCTTGGCATCACTCTACTAAACGTAAGACGCCTACAAGAGATCGTGTCTGTTTTGGATCCCGAAACAGCATCTCGCGAGAAACTTAATCGACTGTTGTCAAACAGGGGCGCACTGAGATACCAAGTGCCAGTGTGAGTGTACAGGCACCTGTCGGACAACAGAGGGTGAGTGGGTCATGCGACTACAACATCCCTTGGTCTCACGAACACAAAGCTGATCAACGGCGCAAAGGAACCCCGTTAAACGGTTTAGCTCGGAAGCAACAACAATTTGGACAACTCCGCCCCACGCCCACGACCCGGGAAATCCAAACAGATTCTATAATAAATAAAAAGTCCCTATACATATTAAGATAGTTGTGACTGAAAGTGACACAAATTAGATTCCTAAATCCACCCCAGTTCACTGTTTTGTCTTGACTGTCATTCCAGAAGGTATAAGCTACAGAACCTCACCTATCTGGCCTCCACATCTCTTCGTAGTGAGTTGCCATGCAACGTCTCAACACGAACAAAGCCTACTGTTAGTCGAGCAACTCGGCATAACACAACGCGATCTGGAGCATTGACTTGTATAAAAGCCTAAGAGTCTAAAAGTCTAATACACGACCATTTCCCCACATAGCCACCACGCACGACTACCGCGGTCCGCAAAATCAGGTGGAGGGACCGAACGACGCGTAAGAGCTGCTTGCGCCTGTGGGCCATGCAGGTGATGACAGCTATCACGAAGCTGTGACATGAGCATGGTTCCGAGATCGCCCCCATCCACAGCAGGCTGCTGCAAAAGGGGCTCGAAGGCGAACAAGAGTACACGGAGGAGATAGGCAAAGCGCTGTAGCACGTGTCAATGAGGAGGGCCGATCGGCCCAGCCTGCCCAGCAGCCAGGAGGTCATGGTGACCGGTGGTCGCGCAGCACCGACCTTGAGCGCGAGGGACATCGCGCTGGGGACGACCGCGAGCTAGGTGTGGCGGATTTGTGTGAGTTGGAATATGATTTGGGTGATGTGAAACTGGTCGTCTTGGATACACTTCTGGTGATTCACAAGTAGGCAGGTCTGCGAATATCGGTGCTGATCGGAGACAAATGCGTTTAAAACTGAGTTGAAGAGAACTAAACCAACTGACACTTCATTGTAGTAAAGGCGATTGCTGCGCCGTCAGGTTTCTCTGGAATAGAAAACTGAATCAAGACATAAAGGCGCATGGTGTCCGGTTTGAAAAAGAAACTGTGTCCAGTCTTCATGATGCCGACAGCACCGAATCCACCACGCGCGGTTTATGTCGAGGGACAGCGTACACGACCCTTGTGACAACGTGTTTGTCTCAAGTGACAGGCGAAGCCCTTGTGACAACGTGTTTGTCTCAAGTCACGGGCGAAGCCAGTCCTAGTGGCCGCGAGCCAAAAGGTGTAACGAGTTAAACCGGAAACTTATTAAGCGGGTCAACAACTAATGTAAAAGACAAACTAAGCAGAGGTATCAGTTACAACGAAACACGAATTCGCCAATATATTTAACAAATTCCCAACTGGATGAATACAAGAAACAGCGGTAATGTGATATCAAACTGCAGCATCCGGTGAACAGGTGGTGCTGAATGCTGACAGAAGTACAGGAAATCTACAAGCAGTTCAGGGAAGCTTCCTCTCGCCGTGACGTCACTGCGCAGCGCCACTATGTTCTCTGTAACCCTAAGCCCCAAACCCTAAAGCCAAACTTTTATCTCAAGCCTAAATTATATCCTTTGAAATGGACTAATTCAGTCATAAGCTAAAGGAACCGCGTGCACGTTTTTGGAGCACAAACACAAGCGGATATGGGATATGATTAATTGGCCAGATGATTAACTGCCAGTAGTGGGAACTTACAGGTCTTATGCGTTCCCTTCTGAGAAGAATGAATAACCATCACTGTTCCCTTCTCGTCCACCCCTCCCAGCTATCCCCACCATCCCAAAGAGGACAGCGATACAAAGGACGACACAGGACTAGAAAAGGTGACAGGAAGAAAACGTGAACGTTGAGTTATAGGGCCTACTTATTTCAAAACTTACTGGCCACAGCCAGACAGCCGACTACAAGGCTTCATAACCTTCGACTGGCATAAATATCAAAGTTCACCTGCTTCTACCATGCTGCTGTTGGCAAGTGCGCTAACCCTGCTATTAAAGCTGACAAAGCATGTGCCGCATGTGAACGCTGTAAAAACGAGGCGGGTGAATTCGGCAGAGAAGAATTTTTTGGGTATGATGAGGGACTACACAACGTACTAACGTCTTTGCTCATTTCGAAAACTGAAATTTTAAATAGGTGACTCGTGGAGTTCCAGCGCCTGTGCGCACGTACATGATTGTATTTATGTGGACTGGGGATGTGTGTGCATTTCCGAAAGGGGGCGGGGGGAGATAGCGATCTGTGTGTCTTATCTATGTATTGTCCGTCTCATTGTGCGAATGCGTGCGAGCAAACTTGGTAGTTTGGTTTGGCGCGTTACAAAAAATTATTATTTTGCTAATTCTATTGCGTCTCGTATACTGCTCAATCAACATATAGCTATTCATAATTTTTTTTCATACATCATGCACCATATGATCGTTTCTACAGTCGCATCAAATCCTTACGAGGATGGTTGCCGTGCAATAGCTCATTTTAAAAAAAATTTAAGGCAGGACAAAGAAATAGATGTCTATTTTATTTTCCTTTCTACTTCATAATAGTGTTTTACTGGCAATTACTAGAATTAGTGCTTTACACTGCAGACAGATGAGGGAAAGCCAATAAACTAGACAACTGTAGCAGATCATAATTTTTTTCTTGAATTTGCTGAGAAATCGCACTGTTATTACTTGATAAATGATATCCAATCATTACTTCAGCATTACCTCATAAGCAGCAATGAAAGTTAATGGCTCGTACAGTGATCACTCAATTGTGATCTACGTGGTTTTTGTGCGTTTTCAAGAAAAAGATAATTGTATTTTTACTTCTGATTACTAGATGGATATGGCAATGGAAGTAAATACAATTAAAATGATTGCATCGGGATCTCGTAGCTCGGCAAAGTCTAGAAGTCAGTGTTGACAGCGTAACTCATCTACAAGAGGGATGATTCCTCTCTCACGAGCCACAGCTTCTTGATTTTTTTTTTCATTTTTGGGCAATCCATGGAAGGACAAAGTTGGACACGACGAGATTTCTTCGTAGTAAGGGCTGACATAGTGCAGACACGTTACATACAAAAGAGAGTCGATCACCTCCAAAAGTTCAAAGGTCGTATGCATGCATAATTCTCCGAAAGACCCCATATCTCCGGGATTTCCGATGAACTAGTTGAAAGCTTCACGAAGATACGAAACAGGGGAGACTAATAAGAAATGAAGCGAAAGAGTGAGTTCTTTCCCTTGCTCCAGGCGGTTCCCTCGTTACACGCGGTATCATATCAAAGAAATGTTCATTTCAGAGTTTATGCACAATATAAAATTAAACTGTTCCTTTTTTTTCCTAGCCAGATAATCTGCAGCAACGACAAATGTTCACTTTCGAGGCAGGAACCAGCTCGAAAAACAGAAAACCTCGATGCTGCGAGGGAGAAAACAGAGACGGATCAAGCAGTTGTAACTTGTAACAGACATTCGAGGCATTCACTATTTGCTACAATTACTTTTTGTTGCCTTCAGACACAGCGGAAATATTCGTAGAGAATAACGCCAGCTAGAACTTGAAACATTCATCGGCAACACCATCCCTTGACAGAACCCGACAGAATACGTTTGTCTCTCTGATGTACATGACACTGAGGCACTGTGCATGTACAGTGAACCACGCTGCCAGTAGAACGACGGCCCTGAACTGACAGGGGCCAGGACACATGACAGATATTTACCTGGGACCGCTTTCTGGCTGAAAACCCCTAATAATCATGGAGATAAACAAAGAACCCCACCGTTCGCCCTCATTACTTGTGACAGCTTTGTTGTTGCGGACATCGTTAACGAAAGGCGAGATCAACAACTTGGATGCACATCGTGCTTGCAGGACATCGGCAGGATTGCAGTCATTTAAACAAAGCAGCAGCATTTAATCCCAACACACTTCCAACATTTGAATAAAGGCTAAATACATAAAGGCTATATTTTGTCACAATTTATCACGGGCAAACAGAACATGCGAGACAGTACTAAAAGCAGCAGATTAGACGGATGTCAGACGTATCCAGGCAGCGAGACTAAAGGCTTACCGGAGTGGTGATGGGTGTCTGGGTGCCCATCTCACGCTTCTTGTTGGAGCCCAGGCGCAGCTCATCGTCGCGAACTTCAGTGTTTTGCTTCAGTGTCTGCACAGATTGAATATCGACCAACTCCGTCAGCTCTCTTTGCTGATAGTCGTTTAAGGATTTCCTCTCTTCATCCCGTCTCTCCCCCACCGCCTACCCCATCGCCTCTGTCCAGTACTCGCATTCGCATCTCTCTCTCTCTCTCCCTTTCTTTCTCTCTCTCTCCATGTGTGAAGACAGGAAAATACAGTGGAAGGCGCCGTTAAGGAGACAACAAAGACTGAATGAACAAGCAGCAATCAAGCAGTACACAAGTGGTCCCGGTTTCTCCAACTCGCCTGACTTACCAACATGCATGCGATACCATCACCACAAGCAAGGACTCACCATAGCGCACCAATTATAATCCTCGATACTTTCCGTGATCCAGTGGGGACTACACTCAAGCCATCCGTCTACATCGACAAAATCTACAGCAACTTATGTCCTTCGAGCGCACAACAGCCTTTACATAGGCTGGAATTTCCTTTCAGTCAATGCTGACTGCTGTTTCGGCGTCAGCATGTGATGAGATCGAACTGCCGTCAGCATCATGGGACCGAAAGAGCCACGGGGCACGAGCGAGCGACGGGGTCTACTAATCATCAAGCCAGCGTCGCCAGGCAAGAGGGCCAGAAGAGACTGGGGTTCCCCGAAAGTCCAACTGCCTACACAAGTTGCTAAACTTAGCTACAGCATTGGTGCTGAACGAGTCCTCTGGCGCTGCCTTCCATTTGTGTGTGAATGGGCGCGCTATTTATGAAGCTCGTGCTTTGGATAACGCGTGGGCAGCTCTCGCGCTGACCATTGTCTGTGCGTGTGTGCGTGAGAGAGAGAGAGAGAGGGAGGGAGGGAGGAACGTGTGTGCGCGTGTGGCGCCACAAAGTCGACTCAAGCGAGAGCATGAGAAATGACAAAAGTGGCTAGAGGCGCAGAGGCGGCAGAGAGAGAGACCACTTCACTACGCACGGCTTACAAACAGTGGTGTTGTTATGCGACACAACGGCATGAAAGATCGGCTCCTCTTAACCCGTAGTAGACTTCCCCACAGCAACACATCCCACTTCAGCTGCACTTCAATGGGGATCACCTCTCAGAATGATGTCCCATCGCGTTTGATCGCTGCTGTTGTTGCTGCTACTACTACCGCATACACCCCCCCACCACCACCACCAACTACTACTATATTACTACTATTTCGATAAACAAACCTGAAAAGGAACATCCGGAGATCCAAATTAGACATCCAAAACATCAAGTAACTCAGTCTCCTGGCGTGCTTTTTCCCCCAGTGGATGGGTGGGGGTGTGTGTAAGCGCGGGAATGAATACAACCGCAGAAATACTCAGATCCTTGGATAGTACCTACACAATAACCAGCAGCTTTGTGAATCAAACTGAAAGTCTGCCGAGTCCCCCTAGCTCCGCCCCTCTGTGCCGGCAAGTCGGTGCACTCAGACTAAATGAAAGTGCACTTCACTTCTAAGGGGGTGGCCACAGAGTTTGACGGCTCGGGTCTCTGAAGTGCCTGAGTTGTCCCTCTTGCTGCAGGGATGAGTAGGCCTCGGCGGAAAGAAAGCCTGGCGAGGGTCAGTCTCACGCCGGCGCTGCTGGCTACCTACAGCTGTCGTGGGAAAAAGACCACTCCATTCATCGGCTTCTGGCCCCGTCTCAACGCTTCCCACGTAGAGGACCACACCGGTTTTTTTTTGGGGGGGGGGGGCGTCAGTCCAGAAGAAAACCGTGTTCACCAAATGACCGTCGTTTTCCCAGATGATCTTGGCAATGTCGTTCGGACCCTGCACCTACCTCAAGTCAGGCTAAAACCGGCCATGAAGGAGACAGCAGTACTGATGGTCCATCAGATGCGTACATTAAACTTATAGAAGAGGGCGTGAAGCATACCAAGGAACCACTGCTCACAGAAAAACCCGGCACGAGCTGAGCAAGAAAAACCACACAGAACAACCATCGTCGTCACTGGAAAACACCGCCCAGCCCATTGAAATATATCTCTCTACGCCCAGCGGGAAGCGATCCCGAGCAAGAAAGTCAGAGCGGTTGCGACAGGCTTGTTTCCGGTTTTCAATTTAATCAGTACCACTTTTCACTATGAAATTTATTGTTCGCGCAATCACACCACTCTGTGTAATTTCCCTGTTTTACTTTTTATGGCTGTTTCACTTTAGCTTTTACAAGTGGTTAACTCTAATGTCACAACAGAATTTATACAGGAAAATGAATAACACTTTTTAAAGGAAAAAATCTTTTGTCGCCATTCGAATCGAATTTATTTTATTTGCACTTCAAGACCATCTGGCGCCCACTGACCACAATCCACTCAATGCCGACCCTATGTCCGGAAGCCGATAATTAAACTCGATATTACTGCTCCACAGCTGCCCTACCTGCCCTGAAATGAGTGTTGATAACTGTCAAGAGGCAGGTAACTGAACGCATGAATAAACACCCATAACACGTAGTCAAAGACCGCAACCATTTAGCGGTAAATGTGAAGTTCTTTCACAAACACCGAAACCAGCCAACCAACAATCAAAACCATGGCACTGCAGTGTAGCCCATGGCGCAAGGTCTTTTTTCGGGTGTTGGGGTGGAGGAGGTGATGTCCACACAGATCCGACCTGGTCAGCGCGACAACCGACCGCAGCCACGCACTCAAACGAAACCAGTTCCGGCAGCTCCATGAGGAAATATTTACGGGATTGCGCCAGGAAACGACACAGTTACATGCTTTCCATATGACTAGACGACAAACACGGATACAGGCAGTCCGATCTCAAAACGAAAATAAGTACAGCCAAGCCATTTCTCTTGACCGAAATCGATTATACGTTTGTTACTATAATAATAAATAATAATAAATGGAGATTTTTTACGCGCGATAACACATTACATGTACACATCGCGCGGACGAGGCACACACTCTAGGGAACAATGACTACACAAAACACACACGCACACACATATACACACAGACAGATGAAGGGATTATGATGCATAAACAATACAAAAACTTAGATTAAAGAGTAAAAAATAGATAACCATAATGAGAGGTCACGGCAGGGGTGTCAAGCCCGCTCAGTGAACCAACTCAACTCGAATACCAGGCCCAAGGTCAAGTGGTATACATCAGTGATCTGTGATGTGGAGTGCAGCATGATCTGCTGGTTGATGATTACACGCAATGAAAAGCACACAATGCAATGAACAAAGTTGATCCACTGGATAAAATTATCCAAGAAGGTTGATCAGTCAGAGTAATTGCAAAGTCGTCATCACACACTCTCATTCACCAACACACCCAGTCTGTGGCAGCAACAAGGTCGGCCGGACTAGACTTGGTGTCCACTGTCCTCTCCACCCAAAATGCATGACTGGTCACCTCTCCTTCCTTCTGTGCCACTTCAAGCGCCAAAAAGCAGAGTAATCGTTAGTTCTTGCTATGAAGCCTCCACAGGCATCGTCTCCGTAGTTGGCATTGTACTACCAGATCCATTCAAGAATAGAACTGTACCTCTTGTCTCGTGTTGCCGATTAGGCCGATCTGTCGCAGTTTAATATCAAGGCATGCATACTGAACAATCTCATTAAATAACTGGACGCAAAATTCAGTAAACCCCAAATCACCATGCTCTGGAGGCAGATCTTATCACCATCTCTCTCTCCGCGCGTGCGTGCATATATGTGTGAGTGCAAGTACGCGCGTATGCGTTTTTGTGTGTGCGTGGGTTCGAGCACGCGCGTGAAGGACAGGGAGGTTAAAAAAGGGGGGAGTGGGAGACCGAATTTGCGTGCCGTAATGATAGCGAATTCTACTTCGGTAAAGAAATCCACTCAAATACTAAAATATCTCGGATCGGCAATTCAGTTTAAACTTGCACGATATACGTCAAGGTATTGGGCAAATTAAAAGTCGACTTAAGACGCCGAGCATTCCAGCACATGCCTTACCTCTTTCTCCGCGTTTGTACGCATTACCTGCAGAACAATCACTGTCAGCTGCAGTGTAGAGCGTGCCAAACGGGTCTGAGCAGGCGGGACAAAATGGTTCAGAGATCCACTATACAAATGAACAGAGGCACGTTTCATCGACGCCACAGAGGCACGTTTCACAGACGCCACAGAAGCACGTGACGGCAGGTAGTAATGTCACTGCGCCTCATGGCGACCAGGTCGACCTAGCGTTACGCAAAGCGTCAGTCGCTTTCGTCGTGTCCATAAAACTCGTCTCTTGATGAGCACTACGCTGGCAAGAGGGGTGGAGACTGGATTAGAGCCGGAGCCGAAACCTGAAAGGGGCACACGCGCACGCATGCACACAAACATACACGAGCGCGCACAGAGGATGCGGAAGGAATATGGGCACATCGTAAGCACAATATTAAATGGGTCAGAGGATGGGTCAAATGGGTCCGTAGCGACCACAGGCGACTAATTCAGACCGCCAGTACTTTCTTCCGCTGCAGCTATTCGCGAAACTCTCTGATGGAACGAAGGCAAGACCTTTTCAGTCAGCGTCCATTTAGTCCTTGCTGTGAAAAGCATGACGCTGTGTGCTCAAGGTGTTCAAGTGCAGTTTACCGTATAGCTGCCCGAGGGCCAGAACATAGCTAGACTACCTTGTCCACCAACAAATCACGCCATTCAGATGGACGTCCGTACGTTTTACTTTTCAGGCTCGCTGAGTTTTACACCCCTTCTCTTTCTCTCGTGTTGTTTTCGTTAACTCCAACCCTCTCAGCAACCAACATGGGCAACATCCCAGGAGCCGGGTGTGACGATAACATATACGCCTTGTTACCTATCTTCTGCTTTTCACAAGAAAAATTGTTGACTGATTAAAAAAATCATATTAGCAAGATAATAAATCCTTCCTTCCGAATACCCAAACCCCCCCCCCACTCCAGCCCTTGGAACACTTCACCTAGAGTAAACGCGCGAGCGCGGAGAGCCGAACACAGCTCACGCGCAGGTCTGATAGAAAAACCAGTGTATTCCAGCTTGTTAACTGTTTCTGACGCCCCGCCCCCCACTCCACCAACTCTCTCTATGGATGATGACGGCTACAATAAACGTTACTAAAAACAGCGAATATCAATCATTTCCGTTCTCAGTGCTTTTGGCGTGTCATTGTCAGCCCCACGACCCCGGATTCGCGACATGCGGGAGAACAAAGGGGAGAAAACAAACAGCTGCTTTGGTAAACAACACTTCAGCGTCATCATCTTTAGCTTACTTGCTTTCCAACAGTCATCAACTAAACGCCGATGATTTCGGCAACTGATGTTGAGAGTGTTTATGATAAGTTGCGCAGGGACGTCTAACAGTTAACTTTATATCACGAGGTTCTAATATATGGCGTCTTTAAGGAAAAGACGCAAACCAGAAAAGAGACGTGAGCTCTTCTTACCAGCTGCTCGTTACTTTCAGGGTATTTAAACAGAGAAGCAAGCAAATAAATAATGAAATAAGGAAACGAAAAGAATAGGGGAAAATGGAGTTACAGAGACCACAGACCAGCCAGACAAAGGGGGTTCGACAAGCAGTCTAAGTTTATGTGTCGGAGTTCCCAGTTCCAGCCAAGGTTTAGACCCCACTTCACCTCGTGCACATCGAACCCTACCGAGAGTATAAAAGGAACCAAGAAAGACCACCCCGCCCTTTCAGCTCAGGACTCGGTTTCTGTCCCTTGGCAGAGCCACTGGTGACACCTGCTATTGACAATCCACTTGAAGATGATGCTTCCTCTGGAGGTCTGGCAGACGTGGCTGGAGAGAATGTAAGCGAATAAATAATTCACAGTCCCTCAGGACTGTAATCAGCCGGCCTCAATGTTCGCCAGTGAGTTGCTCTCGCAGTCAGCGCAGCGTTATGTCACAGGAAGCCGAACGTCCTTTATTCAGACACAAGGGCTCAGCTCTTGGCTGCGGGGATAAAAAAGGCGCGAGGTGCTTCTTAAATTTTTTCCCGGATCCAGTATCAGACAGACGCATCTTCCTGTGCTCTCTAAACCCGCGTGAGATGCTCGGCGACAGGCGGATATCACAAATGGAAAGGAAAGACGAATGCAACCAAGGGAGTAACCAGCATCGTCTGCTGGTTTTTCCAGTTGACAGGACACGCTACGACAGTCGGATTCTCAACATACGGTAGCTCACAAATTATAAAGCCCGAAGATGCGACTCCACTGATGTCCAGTCCTTCTGAAGACAGTAAACCACTTTCTTCAAAAATACGCCTCCACACTCACTCGCTTTTTGTCTTTGGGTCAAAAATGGACACAAAATGCCAAGCAATTTAAAACGCAATCACAAGCACTTGGAAATGTTGTGATATAAGTTTAACACAAACCCTCACCTGCAGCGTACAGTCCTTCAATATGATACAAAGTCTCACCTGTAGTTTAGCAAGAGGGATGATATCACAGTTGTGCGGGCGGTGCCAGACTGTCTTCTGGCTGGTGGCGTTGTAGTAGTAGAAGCGCGAGGTGTTGGGGTCAAACAACTCCCACCACTGGTTGTCGTCTGTCTTCTTTCTGAAATGCACATCCAAACCAGCAGACCAGTCAGTGCATAGCTAAAGGTTTGTGCAGTGTGCGGACTCGCCCATCTCACGGTTCGTCAAAGGTAAATGAAGACAGCAGTAAAGAACTTAAACTAGCAACACAAATTTCATGTTACCTCGATCAAGAGATGTTTACCTTCAACTCCTACTATATGAGACTGCGAAAGTAAGACAGACAGACAGACAGACAATCTGGTCTCATTTCGACAAAACTAATCGCTTTTCGGGGTGGGGGTGGCTTGGGTCTTTATTAACGTCGTCAGAAACGACGACTTTCTAATAACCACTGGGTGGGTGGGTGGGTGATGGCCATGGCTGCAGACTGTTAAAGTAGTTCCTCATTTTTTACTCTGTCGAACACTGTTGTCCTGTCATTAAGTTACAATACTGATAGAAGCAGGTGGTGACCAATGTTCCTCAGTATGAACGTTATAAACCGATTACGGGCTTAAGACAGAATTAAAGGAAGGTGGAAGCCTGACAAAACGCCCAGATGGAAACAGAATAAGACTTTTAAGATGAACAGGCACACACGACGGGTTGGTGGACAATTACTTGCGACTATGATGCAAGTGAAGGAACAACTAGCGTAATTAAAAGACCTCAGTTTTCAGAGACTGTCGTGGGTGGTCGTCAGAATTTTATCGACCTGACAAGTCGCAGAAGGAAACTTCAGTGTACGCTCCCCGCCCCTCGTGGTGATTCTCCAAAAGCACGTGACAGGCAACATTCGTGCCACACAACTCCTCTCAGCCTCCGCTCACAGCTCACACTACACAGGCCGCAGTCGTCAACGCTGCCCAACTGCACCCTCTACCTGGCCGGGAAGGGTTAGGTGGCAAGATGGGAGATCTTGCTGTGTTGGCGCCATTCAATACAGGTCAGTGTCAAGAAAAATAGCAGATGAGCACAAAATGTGCAAGAATGACATAAGCTGGATCTTAGCTGTGCCGATAAATATATTAACTTTTTACATTAAAATAAGAGGAACATTAAGACTCCCTTCCCACCCCCATCACCCCTCCGCCCTCAAACAAAAAAAAAAAAAATCGTAGGGAATCCCTCCCTATCAGCATCGCTGAGCCACAACACCTTTATTATCCGTCGTCTGGGCATTTTATCGGCAGCGTATCTGTATCACTACAGCTCGCACAATCTTATCGGCCCTCCAGACGTATCCTTAAATAAGGTTCTAGGGTTAGGAATGGGCCAATAAACACTTTTAAGAAGTTGGATATCAGCTATACTGTAAATCCCTTCCGGGATCATCCCACTTCCCTGTCTTCTACCCAAATCAGTATTACGCGAGCAAAACTCTAAAACCTGCAAAACCCCCCTAAGTTTTCTCGATCAGATTCGTACCTCAATATCGGCAGTATTACTTTTCAAGTATCTATGTGGACCTGCCAGCACTGTACCTAGCAGGGTGCTGGCTGTGTGCTGTGCTATGCTTGATCCCGGCACTCAGTTGCAACTAAGCTGGTGGGAGAACACAGCAGCCAGTCAGATTTCAAGCAGAAACTCTAACATCACCGAGAATCACTCGCGCTCCTTCCGTCTGTGCATCTGGTCTGCAGGTCTAGCCTGGACAGTTATGTCAGTTACCGACACGCCGATCGCTCGGCGTCCGGGACACGATCCTCTCGTTTTCCAGGTAAGACGAGATCCAGGTGATTTGAGATGTAGGTTCCTTGCAGGCCTGCAGCTGATAACGCCGTGCCAAGACTGACAACGTATAATCGCCGTGGATGCCCTGGGGTGGCCGCTGTGGAGCGACGATAAGACACTGTGGGGAAACGCAATTTAAAAACAACAAACAACAACAAAAAGTTCCACCCAAAAATACCGCTGGGTTGTCTCCCGCAAGTAAACACACCGTTTCTCGTTGCTGGTGTTGACGAATGCTCCATGTCTGGCCCGACACAAATTTTCATTTAAAAAAAAAACTCAGGGAGGGGGAGTTAACTTGGAGGAGGGGAATATCCCTCATCGAAATTACAGGTTTTTAATATAGGCGGTTGGTCTGGTTAGTTGTGAGGGCCTTCGTGTAGCTCTGACGAGCCGCGTGCCACAGCGAAAAAGCCACGGGTGGAAGCGTACGCAGCGCCAGTATAGTAACTGGCTGGACGTTAATACATTCCTCCAACAACCTTACACATTCTTTCTACAGGCTTCAGGGGAAGCACAGGTTTATATAGCCCCATCAAGGTCTTTGGAACAACGCGAGACAACCTACAAGCAGTGAAAGCAGCAATACACGTGCCGATGTCACACTGACTCATGCGTTTTTTTCGGTTTTCTTGTAGCGTGGTGTTTTCGTTCTTGTAGTCATCTACATTGTTATCATCCCCTTTCCTCTTCAGCAAATTACAAACTGACTTGCCCCGTATCCTCGCACGCGCTCGCGTACGCATGTAAGCGTGCAGAGAAAGAGAGAGTATTTCCTGGAATCAATTCTGAATCAGCTCTGCGGCGCGATCTGTTTTTCAGCAACAGATCGCACAAAGCCCTCACAACACGTTCCCTGCAGACTGCACGGGGGCCGACACCTGCAGACAGCATTCTGCCCTGGCTGCTGCTAGTCGCGTGAGTTGTTGAAGGAAGACCCGGTCAGCCACGCCTCTTGTTTTCCAGTCTCGGTAAGTGCCTGATCTGAGGCCAGCTTCACAGACGCAAGGAAGGCAAGGGACGCTAGATCGTGACGTCAGAGCTACTGTGGGTCCTCAGGAGCTCTGAAGTCACGACCTAATGTCGCTCACATTCCCTGCGTCAGTAGGACTGGCCTCTGACCTTACTGTTTCCCGCATGTCTCAAAGAGAAAAGGGAGCAGACGGAGGTAAGGGAAGGTAAACAAAAACAATGGCGGCCTTCTCCACGCCGTGGTGCTGTTACCTGACAGCTTGCGTCCCACCCCCGCCCCCTTCAGCCCGTTGCCAAAGCGGGTTTACCACCTACACCAACTAGGGACCCCGGCAGCCAGACAGTCTTGTGTGGCGATAGCAGCTGGCAGCAGATGAATGCGCAGCAAGCAGATGAGTTTGCTGCAGCGAATAAATTTTTACTAATACGGTACCCAGTATCTCCTACCTTCACTTTGCCGCGTATCTTGTATCTATTTTCACGTCTCTCTCTCTCGCACAAGCACGCTGGCGCAGAGAGAGAGAGAGAGAGA
>SMGT01006398.1:144492-157531 GCA_004794575.1 Lanistes nyassanus
TGCTATACCTTTAAAAACATTTATTTAGACCTAAAACCATGGATTTCGGTGGCTGTTCGGTATTTCGTATACACGTCGGACGAGCAGACGATAAAAGTACCCACACAAATCTGTAAAATGTACGTACTCAAGTGTCGGTTTTTAACATATTATGCATCACACAATTCAGAAAGTGCTTTCTGATGCTTGATATACCTTTAAAACCTTTTATTTAGGCCTAAAACCATGAATTTTGGTGGCTGTGCATGGCTGATTAACTGAGAGGATGAAGGCAAACCGGAACTCACGATCATGACTGGCACAAGCTTACCTCCAGCGCCGTTTGGGTATCACGCCAAGCGGTACCGGAAGCGCGAACTTGTGGATAGTGCCAGGCGTCTGGCAGGGCAGATATTAGATTGGCAATTTTTAAGTTTTAGGTTTGACTCGGGCGGGGCACGAACCACCGACCTCTTGCCTTATAAGCGGACGCCGTAACCTCTAGACCACCGCGGTCTGTGTGAGAGAGAGACGCAAAAACGAATGCGCCAACGCACGAACTGTGTGTAAATAAGCTCATCTCACAAGCTTCACAATCTCACTTTCCAATAATCGACGAGATCTGATGTGGGACATTTTATGCAGACAACGTTAAGTGCCCGAAGTAGCTTACTGGAAATTGAGGAGCTACAAATGTTTCACACATAGCACCAAGAAAGGTTTAGTTGTGTCTGCATGAGCTTGGTGTTGCACGACATCCTCCATAGCGCCTCAACTTCCAAAATGTGGCTGTCCAGACTGCCACCAACGCATTAATTTTAAAAAAAATTTCAAAAAGGCCCATTTTACCTTTCCCCCAATACAAACGGTTACAAAAAATTCATAAACCGTGGGGGAGGGGGGACAGGGGGGAGAGCAAGGGGTGAAGCAAGGGGAGAGAAAACCAAGGATGATTGAGATGACGCGGGTACAGACGATACAGTTATCACCAGAGTCTTGTTGGAACTCGACATGTATAAAGTGCTGCTTTATCGCAGGCACTTCGTGTCAGCTCTGCAGGCAGCTTCAGGTACCTTCAAAACAGCGTGACCTGAACACTTGTAAGGAACCATAAGCTACGCACAAAAAAAGAGAAAAAAATAAAGAAATCAAGAAGAGAGACGAACATGATTCTGATATCCCTTCAGCCTTCTCTGATTTGCAGCGAACAGGCACCAGTGGGCACGAGATGGTCACGAGGCTAAACTTGAAGGGGGAAAATGTGGGAGGATGACTCAACAGACCCTGTAGGCGTACAACACAAACCAATGACTCAACGAACGTGTCGCCACTAGCACGAAATACTGAGGTTCTGTTACACACCAAGTAACAAACGAATAGATTTTAAAGAAGCATACAAGATCGCTTAGGCTGACGAGTCCGTCTGTAAAGGAAACCCTCAACACTTAACTAAGCAGCAACAGGTAACTGTTTTCTGGCATCTACGTTCATACAGAAGTCCGGCAAGTTGCAGCTCTTTAGCGCTACACAAAAGTATTCAAAAGAAATGAAACAGGAACTATTCCGCATGTGACCACCGCGCCCCACATCGTTTTTTTTAAGTCAGGCAAACGGCGTGGTAGCTGATGTTTGATTGGATAGTCAAAGAACAGGGTAGCCGATTTCGCTCACGATGCTAAAGACTGGGTTAATAATGTAGGTAACGCGCCATTTGACGCGAGCTTTTATTTCCCCGTTCTGCGTCTATTTTTTGACCAGAGAACGTAGATGATAGGTGCGTTTTCAATCCTACATCGGACGTTTCTTGTGCTCCTTCGCAAGAAAGAGATCCACACTTGTCAACAGATTCAAACAGAAAACTGCCTTTGCTACATAGTCTGTCGTGAGCTAACAGCCTTGATCATCTCTACCTACACCCCGGCCTGTATGTGAACAGGTAAATCAGGTAAATCTTATTTCTCCTTTCGGTAAAGGACAGTGCCGTTCGGTGTATGACTGTTTCCTTTCTCTGGCGTACTGGGAGGCGCCGATACGAGGCCAACAATCACAACAACAATAAGCAGCGGCCCGCAGGGCTCCCTCTCTCATTCCATCCTTTCCAGGTTGACTTCTGCTGCACCTGTGTTATGTCAGACGGCCATAACATCACGGCCCGTGTAGCGTAACCAAGCCGCAACCAGAAAGCATGCGACACCTAAGCTTGTCTCAGGTGCAACAAAAACAGAATCCGCTCGTCTCGCTTTCACTGAAGGAGGGCGAGATGCCTGCAGCTCAGCAGCCTCTTAGTAAGCAGTGTTCGCAACATGTCACAACCTACAAACATGCCCCTGCGTCTATGAGCTGGCTGGCCCGGCCCAGTCCAGGGATTCCACAAACATTTGGACGGAACTGCTAGCACGATCTCCGCATGGCCAACGCCTCTCGGAACGTTTCCCGCACAGCGCTCCTTGGAAAGTTCCCGCACATCGCTCGTTGGATTTCTGACGTCAGAAAATGGGTTCCAGACGCTAGACGCGGAGGACTGAAAGGGTCGAAGGGCTTACTCCGTTCTTTAGATGTCTGGAGACCAGCTTGCTGACTCGGCTGTCTGGACGTATCCTTCAGTATTATCCACAGCTTCAAAGGACTGAACGTACAGCCATGGACCAACATCCGCCGTGGTCCTGCTGTCTGCAGGGCTAGCCCAACACGACCTCTGGATGTTCCCACGACAGAGAAAGATTGCGAACCAAAGGGCTTCTGTCGTCGGTCAAGGGTTAATACATCGCAGATAAAAGCAAAATCTACAGGATGAAAGAAAAGACAGCGGGGTCACTAGACGAATTGTGATGTCGGAGCGTGGTCCTATTCGGCGCCCCGTCACGGCATCTTCATTTTTCAGACCATCATGATTTATCTAGGAAGCAATGCTTTTCGCACTTAGCAGCAAGGCAAAACACTAACTTTTTACACGGAATTTGCTGGATTAGTTGTCTGAATCTGTAGTGTTTTGTAAAATAAAATCTCGTCATTTGTAACCTAAATATTGCCTTCAGATTTAACAAAAGCATGGCTAATTCACATCTAAAGACATCTGATCTTGTCCCAAATGATGGGCATCATCATCATCATCATCATCATCATCATCATCATCATCATCATCATCAGCAGCAGCAGCAGCAGCAGGAGGAGGAGCAGCAGCAGCAGCAGCAGCAGCAGCAGCAGCGTCGCGGTCGTCGTCGTTGTTGTCGTCAAAGCAATATGCACAGCAAGAAGTACTAAGGATTGCATTCAGCCTTGTCCAGAACAGATACACTCGGTTATTTTTGCGCGCCTCCATATCTGTGATAGTATAAACTGCCGACCAACATCTTCAGCGTGATGGCCCTCACGGGGTCTACCCAATGCTTTTGGGTGTCTGCACCCAGACACGGCTACATGAGCGCTGCGGATAAATCTGCAGCCGCGTCTGACCCGTACACGAGTCTCACTGCATACAAGCTGGTCGGAAAATGTTAAACATCTATCAGGGGTCACGCGCAAAGATGGGAAAACGAGAAGCAGCTGTCGAAGTGAAGCAGGAGAGGAGGTGGGTTGGGGTGCGGGTGGGCTGCGAGAAAAATCAGCAGCTTCCGTCATCTTCTGTCCGACCAGGTTGCAAACATATTTGTATGTGCCTACGTTCTCTCTAAACTCGACTACTGCAATTCCTTGCTAGTCGGCTGTCCTCTGTATCTGCTACAGAAGTTACAGAAACTTCAAAACTCGGCTGCTCGCCTTGTCCTGAAAGCGCGCAAAACAGACCATGCCACACCTCTCCTCCGCACTCTGCACTGGCTCCCCATTCAGGCTCGCATCGACTACAAGTTGTCTACTCTCTGTTTCAATTTTTTCACCGGTGCATAAGATCGCATTCTCTCAGTACCCCGCATCAGGACAAAAACATATGGTCAGCGCATGTTCACCTTCTCGGCATCCACCCAATGGAACTCACTTCCCCACAACATTCGCCACTCCCCATCACTACAGACTTTCAAACGAAACTTAAAAACTTTTCTTTTCCGCAAGTACCTTGACTGACGTCGCGACTGCCTGTCTGGATTAACCTACAACTTTCTCTGTTCATCCGCTCTTATGATACTTTTCCACCCATCTGTGACTGAAGGACAATCTGTATCCCAACCTGTTGGTCAGTGTTGCGTTCATCTCTCCCTCTGTCTGTGTGTTTCGTTGTTTTCACTAGAGTGTCTGTCTGTGTGCCTCGTCCGGGCGAAGTGTGCATGAAATGTGTTCTCGTGCGTTAAAAATCCACATTTATTATTATTAACTGTGGATTCGGCCTGAATGGGAAGGTGATGACGGTCTTCTGGCAACAGTGAACAGACGTGTCGCCATGTCTGCTGTCTACCTGCAAGGAACACGTTGACTCTAGGTGTAAACATCGAAATTCCAGCGGTCCACCCTCAGTGCTTATTATTAACCTTACACGTGTTCTCGTCGAGCGAAATAAGGGGGCGGTCAACGCTAATCGCTACCCCCCCCCCCAAATAAAATAAAATAACGGGGGTACACTTGTTTGAGGTCCCAACGGCCCCCCTCAGGGGGTTCTCACTGCGTGCTCCGACCTCCTCTCCCTGTTCCTCATCTCCCTTACCCTTTAGTTGCCTCCTTCGGCAATTAGCGACCAGTCGAGTGAACTATGCTCACGCGCCGTTTCTTCGGGCATCGGCAAATAAACTCGCCGCATTTTCACCAGCATATTTGACTGGGATCGTCCAATCGCCAGTGGTCAAACCTGTTTGAAAGATCTAACCGCAAAGCGCCAGAAAAGACGCGGAGAAGGGAAGCGAGTGGTAGGGTACAACCAAGATCACTGTAAGACGTAGATTGCATCTAAAGTTCTTGCTGCCAGCTCGTAAAAATCTTTGGTGCCCATGTTTCCGTAACTACGAGCACGTTACACCGCAGGCGCACTGAACTGCTGTAATGGTATCCCCCCTCCCGCCGCAATGAAAATTCTCGGAAGGCTTGGCGCACATAACGCTCCACTTAACTGGGTACAGTCGCTGCACGCGAGGATCTACCGAAGTTTATAGCGTGACGTTATCGGGCTCAGGTCGTGTTCCGCGCACAGCAGAACATGCACTTTAGCCCTGTGCTCCCTTTTCAATTATGGGCCCGCCGTCTGAGCTTCGTTTTTAACGAGACGGAGATGCACACAAGCATATCTGACCACAAGACCCCATCGTCTCTCTCCATCCCCCCAAACCAACCCGACCTCTCCCCTAGCATGCCCGTCTTGCGGTTTTCATGCACAAGGCAAGACAGCAAGAGAGCGAGAGAGGAAAAAAAAAGAGAGGAGAGAATACGGACAGTCCGATTTCTTTTTTTCCTTCTCCGCCCCCCCCCCAACTCTCTTTTCTTGTATTCGACAACCTCAAAAACTTGCAATACCCAGGCACCTTCCCCCTATCCAGCTATCGACCTCACTTTTGCCGAACACGCGAGCTCTGTATCAGACACTTGGGCTGGTTACCTACAGACTTTCCCCAAAGATTTAAGGGAGGACTGGGGGTGTGTGGTGGCTTCTGAGCATCATGTAAATCCTAACAACGGAATTGGAATTTAACCCAAAAGAATATCTAATGAGTACAAATATACAAAATGGGACTAAGGACTTCAAAACAAAGTTGTATCAGCTGCCCTCTCATACCCCGAACAGAATAAAAATAAAACTCAGCACTGTATGGACGAAAAATTCAGAAGGTGACTCATGCATGTGGGCGTTTTGTGAGTTGGGAACATTAATGGATTTGGAAAGAATGAAACTCGGATACCTTTCCAAAAAATAAGTGCAAATCTGCCAATCGCAGTGGGATCAGTGGCAAAACCCATGACATTTACACTAGGGAACAAGACCGGATCAGGGAGACGGTCAGATTACTTGCAAAGTGGCTTAGTGCTGTCATGAAACTCACGCCGCCAAACGAATCTATAATCTCCTCCCTCTTCTTCATTTCCCCCTATAAACCCTGACCCCTCCCCCCTTCCCTGAACAGCAGAAAATTCATTTCGATGCCGGACGTGCTTGACGCGCCCCAAAGTTGAGCAAGAAGGGAACAGAAGAATTCTCTCCCCTGTTACACCCTTCCGCTGCCGCCTATTAGCTTTGTTTTTCTTCATACATGTTGCGTGTAACAAACTATCGCAGGAAAAGGGAAGAACGTGGGCCGGCTTGCATGAGCGTTCGTATCTCCTGATCATACATAGAGGTGTACGTAAAATACACAGGGTGAATGGGCCTTACGACCAATGTTATGACCGGAAGTGCAGACACAAACTACTCACGCAAGCCAGCCCTGGGCACTTAAAATACACAGGGCAAATGGGCCTTACGATCACCCTTATGACCGGAAGAGCAGCTACGAACGCTCATGCAAGCCAGTCCTCGACTGTCCGTTTTGAGAGTGGTCGTAAGGCTCATTCGTCATGTGTATTTTAAGTACATCTGTACGTGTGGACAGGAAATACGAACGCTCCCGCAACTTTACGTATGGACAAGAGATACTGTAACAACGTGCATGCTAGGTCTCAGGAAGTATGTATGTTATGTATAGGGATAGATGCAGCATAGACCAACATAGAACTTTTGTATGTATGACAGGTTTAGGAATTAACCTCCAAGGCACTCAATAGACTGCATAGCAGACATACAAGCAGCGTCAGAACCACTATAGTGAGATGCTCAGCACTCGGTCACATTGCAGACACCGCATAATCCAAAACATTCACTGTCTACAGAAGTGACTCGGAGCACAGCTGCCAATCACAGCCACACATGCGCGTTTGGGGAATTTAAAACTTAACATTTAAGGAAGCTATATAGGTGGTATATAGGTATAAGCTGTGGTAGGACCATTGGGGGGGGGGGGGGAGAACTCAAGAACTCGGGACTCGAGACTATATACGGGGACTCAACTCTAGAATTAGGATGGATGGAACAAAATAGTGAGAAGGGGAGTAGAAGTTGAAGCTTCTAGGGAATGGGATGGGGGTGGGGAACTGTCATGTCAGAGAACAAGAGGAAGATGAATAAAACTCTTGAACGTGACCGGCTTGCGTGGCTTTTGTGGTGAGCGATTCGAACTAATATAACATCGCTTGCGTGGTGCCGTGACTCTTTCAACTTGTGCCACAACGTTACATCGCTTTCGGGGTGCCATGATGGTGATGCCACATCGCTTTCGTGGTGCCGTGACTCTACTTGTGAGACGGTAATATAACAATACGAACGCTCCTGCAAGCCGACTCTAAGCAGTAGACAACAGCAGGCCAGGAGGGATCACGAACGAAAGTAGCAACTCTCGTCGCGAAACACTCGTTTTTATCAACGATGAAGCCCAGGCCCGGGGTGTCTATCCGAATGCAGTTTCTGGCTGGCCTATCATCCGACTTTCTCAATCAAAAGGTCAACACGATTCGCTAGTCCCGACAGGCTGGGCAGACCCTGCTCACAATCGTAAACAGGACCACCGCACACACCCCTCCGCACATGCCCGCGTGGCGAGGCCACAGTCGCAGCAACGTGCAAAAGCCACCCTGAATTGCCACGTTGCTGATGCAGACACTTCGCAACGATCTCTGACGGAAACGTCCACAGAAAACACTGCCTGCTAGTTGTTTATCACGCGGCGATATGACGTCACAAACATGGCAGAGCAGCAAATGCCCATACATTTTAAGAGACGAACAGAATTTACCGATAACTTCAACAATGAAAACAAGATGGTACTGTAGATAATATGTATGCCAGGAGGTTTAAAAGACTTACTTTAAAAAAAACAATTGTTTGATCATAGGAGGAAACTATTATCTACTGAGCGCTAGCCTTAACAGTCGTAGCTCAGCAGTTAGGACTGCTACAAACGGAGCTGTCAGATGCACTAATTCCCAGAAGGCGACGCTTCGTGACGCAATTTTAAAAGCAAAACGGTCGTGTTTGATTCCATAGATGGCTTCTTTGACATGCGCCGAATGAGCAAGGTCCTTTTTTCAATTCTGCCAGCGCAACGAGTCTTTTCCTCTTGTGAAGGAGTCTGGTGCTATAGGAAAAAGACAGGTAAGCTTATTTTACTTAACTACAAGGACAGCAGTGTCCTTTGCAGACACCAAATCCATCAGCCCAGACCACTTGGAGCGAAGAGAAACGGCAATAAGCCGGGCATTGGTATGTAGCAAACTGATGACGTTTACTTTGGGGCACTTTTAGCTGTGGTATGGCAACCGACACAGGTAAGAAACGACAGCGGCGAAAATGTGTTGACAGGGCCGGCTAGCTGTCCGACAGTGGACAGTGCACACGGCCTTCTTCAATTTGTAGTCACGTGACTGTGCGTGTGTATGAGTGGATGCACGCCTACAGGACTACATCCATACTCTGAGCTAAGATACAAGACCCGCGACAAGGACGAAGAAAGATGGCAGCAACTTGAAATCACATGTAACAACCGCGACATCGCCCATAAAGTTTAGCCGCAGAAAGCCTTCCTGGGGTTTCCAGCACAGAGCGTAGTGTCGTGAGCTTCATTCACAAGCTTGGCGGGGGCGGAAGAAGCATGGCTGCAGCGCTGGGCGTTTTGTCTTGGATCCTCTGTATCAGCCGCACAGATCAAGTCATGCCGCGGCCGCTGCACGCAGCTCTCGTGGGAGGCACGACAGTGCAGAGGGGTAGCAGCAGCTTTTTCAAGACGCGGAACAAAAACAAACCACATCAAATGAAGCTGAAAAGGCCAGCAGCTGTCCGCACTGGCTGGCACCAGGTACAGCACGTCTCATCTGGCCCACCGAGCTTGCTGTTGCACCCCACTCATCATCTGGTCGACTGAGGCATGACAACGCGCCCTGGCCGTCAGACGGCAATTACCCAATGCCAAGATGCGTCTGAGAAAGCATCGCGCATTGTGAGACCCACCATCGAAGCTCTTTCCTAGAAGATGGCGTCTCAATGCTCAGGCGACTTTTAACAGACGCTAGGAATATAACGATGGACGCCGGCCGTGACGTCAGAGATCCTATAGTTGACTGCGCATGGATCCACGCAACCCCCCACCCCCAACAAAACAAAGCAAAGAAACAAAAAAGGTGGAACTGGGTATATGGCCATAGCTGGACAGCCTCGCCTAATCGCGTCCCGCGAAATGCACTCCTTGTTGGATCAGCTTTTGGGGGCGCGGTTTCCGTGAGCGCTCTTGTCGGGTTCTTTCAGCCTCCAGAATCTCCTGCTGTCTGACCGGAGCACGCGAAAGCTTGTGCTTCCGCCGTTTGGCTTGGCAGTTAGCTCCCTGCTTTCCGCTTCAAGAATTTTCCTCTCAGACGCATGCAATCAAAAACAACCATTAGATGAGTGCAGCCATATAAACACACACACCTGGAGTTTTCTCCCCCCACCTACTCGCCCCTTCTCTCTCGCCAAGAAGCGGGAAGATACCACAAAATACCAGAGCAGAACACAGCACACGATTTGCTCCAGATACAGACTTCAAAACTTCTAGAACTTCGTTTGCATATATCAATAGTTATTGGCAGAAGAAACAATTGTACCTAACCTCTTGGTTTAAGCTTAAAAATAGTCACACACGTGCGTGATCGAACATTGTTAGCGTCTTTGCTGCCGTCGACATTCTGCAGCGATTTCAACCACCAGTTACGAACGCTTTAGCCACAGCTGTATACTAGCCACCCCATCTGTACAATAGCCACCCCAGCCATCCGTTTTTCGTCCCCCTTCGCTTGACGTATGGCACAGCTGAACTGTCTTCAAGTCTTCAGAGAACCTTATCAACCAGAGATTTCGCAAAAAGCCAGTAATGGATTTTACAGGTGCATGCACATCCAGATGTCAGTTTCAAAAGAGTCATGGCACCGAAACACGTGTGCATTGACCTCTGCGTCATAAATGAAAATGAAAAGCCAGAAATCTCAGAATTTGTGTGTAATTTGTTTTTATATATCCTTTAGCGGAGGTTTTTCTTAATGCTCCTCTCCGAAGATCCAAAAGAAAGCAGGCCAGTTCCAAATTAACAAATTATAACAGATTATAACTGACTCTTGCTTTCTGACTCACGTCCGTTATATTATAGCCTCCCATCGCCATCCCAACTTCACTGGTAAGGGAAAAGCTATATAATGGGCACTCACACACTGTACACCATTCAGGAAACAAATGCAACCAGGGTTCAGTGATGTACGGACAGAATAACCCAACAAATAACTTTTTGTGTTAATGCTTTTCCGGAATAAGGTGGGTTTACATGGTTTGACTAATATAAGATCAAATGAAAGAAGAATGAGTGGAGAATCTGTCCACCAACTGTAAGAAAGCTCAATACAATTTCGTCTAAACCAGATTACATTTGTTAAGATATTTCGCGACTTGATTGAACCGTATGTAACTCGTGCAAGGCGTGGGTTAAGGTTATATCATTTTAACGAGGGCTCAACGACTACTTTTGCCTGGAGCCTTCACGCGCTCGCCTAAATGTTACCCCGCACCTGGGGAGACGCAGGCACTAGATGCAATCACCGCCTGTCGGCCAGGTGAGGTGGCGTGCGCAAGAGTTCCTACGGAGGGGCAAAAGGGACTGAGGGCTTTAATGCACCTGGGGGTTGCCTTTCTGTTGCTGCATCTGTTCACATATAGGCGTTTGACGAGCAATGGTCCGCCCACCAGCTTGCTATCCTTAAGACCTTGCTTAACCAGATGAACGTGCATCCTAATTTGCTAATTACGACTGCCCTTCATACGTTTAAGAGAGGCCTTACACTTTGTAAAAGCCAGATCTTTTGGCAGATTAGTGAAGTATTGTATTGTGCTGTAAGGCAAGCAGCTGTTTAGTTTGTTTTTCAACCCAGATGACCACTAAATGATCAAGCCTGTCCTTCAGTGATTTTGCTAATACTTTTTTTTTAAAGGCCTTGAAACTCCTGCACGTGCTTATCGATGTTTTTATTCCTTGTTTCTCCAGGTGTTTGCCTAGACGTTACAGTGCTGCCTTATGCAGATGAGCACTAATTTCACTTTCAGGCTTCCTCAAGTTTCTGGCTGTTTTCTTCAGCTAAGACGACCTGAGGACTTGGAGATATAGACATAAAGTTTCTATAGGCCTTTCGGCCGCGGCTTCAGCATTTTCCTTGCTTCCACAAGCGAAGGGTGAGCCAAGTGCAAACACGACACCGAGGACCAGAGACTGACAGTCATCATCATCATCATCATCAATCATCGTCATCATCTTCAATCAGCATCATGGTCGTCTGTTCCGTAGCCTTGGAGACCGTTGGAACACCACTGACGACTTGGCAAGCAGCTTCCTTGCGTCTCTGTGGATTTCCGCAAACGATGGGTCGGTCTACTCTTGCCTGTTGGTTTCCCCATCACTTACTCTGTGTGGGTCTTCCTTCTCCCTGCACTATACCTTGCAGAATGGTTTTTGCAGGTCCTGATGATCTTGAGATGTGTCCGTGCCATTTCAGTTCACGCTTTTTTTAAACAGCGGTCTGCATGTTTTCATGTAGTTCAATGGCTTGCTGTAGCCTCTTTCATACTGCCTCACTGGTGAAGTGATCTTTGTACGCGATATGACGGACCGTTGTGAAACATCTCGTTCCAATGTCTTCAATCTATCTCTACAGACAGGCTGTCAGAGTCCTCGTCTCACAAGCACAAAATAGAGATGACTAGGCTGGCATCAGTCTGATCTTGGGACCGATGGTGATGCTGGCATTCGATACGGGTTTCAGCTGCAGTTGTCTGTGGTATTCTGGAAGGTATTTCCGCTTTCTGAGCCTTCGTCAGTAACAATGGACCCAAGTTACCTGAAGGTGTGGACTGATTCTAACTTGTCAGTCATGATTCTTTCTAGGAACGACTGACAGTAAAGCTGTACAAAAGAATCTACAGAAATATGTCTGTTTCATCCTCAAAGACCTGGGTATTTTGTGAGTCAGACCGAAGAATGCGGGATTTTTGTACCAATGTCAGGATTTAAGAAGCATACACACTCATGCACACAAACACAAACGCGCGCGCGAGATGTATCCCAGTCCAAAGCACTATTCTCCAAAGCGTTACATGTCGAAAGTCCCCTTCAATCAACACATCTGTAAGAACGTTTTTTTTAAAAAATCCTCATCGTGGGTGTCGTGACCGTAAATGTATCGACAGGAAATCTGGGAAAACTGATATAACAGCACAACATGCACGGTACCCGCGGTGCAATCTTCACACCTGACAGCGAGTGACGCCACACAACCGCACATCACACACGTCTTGTTTAAGGCACATCTTTTTTGGGAGGCCAGGGCTGCAAGGCCAATCCTGGGAGGGAGCCCTGGGAGCCTGAAGGAGGGTTCTGGTACTCGCAACTCCGTCGGTATCCAGTATCGTGCAAACATCTGCAGTCTTGAGTGTGACGTGTGCGCGCCGTCACAGTGACGCATTCCAAAACAAAAGGTACGTTTCGTCTCAATTCTGGGGCCTGCCTGAAAGGGGCGGTCGCAAAAGGGAGCTAATTCGTAAGAAAATAGGGGAGAATGTGGAGCTGTTATCTGGACGCACTCGGCAGACCGTCTCCCGTGATTCTAGACAGCATCCAAGAAAACTCCACGAGACTGCGCCACTGCCTTTCAAGGTGATTCAAAATTGTCCATCGTTACATCTCTAAATCTTTTCTACCGCGTCGACATAAATAATACAGCTGACTATTCCTCGTTAATCACCGTCCTTATTCCCGTTACCTCAAAGACTCTTTTTGTTTCTGCGATTATCTTTTGGTTATTTCCAGAGCCGTCTCTCCGAGTCAAGCAAAGCCGTCCTGTCCGAAGATAACCTGTAAAAACCTCTATCCTCACGAGAACCCCAAAACGACACAAAACAGATCCCCTTTGTATTCAGCACAGTCGTCGGGTTTCACAGTCCTGTTTGTTCTGCTCTGATAACGGGATATTTGTATAGCACGGGAAAACAAGGTGGTGGTGATGGTGGTGTGTGTGTGTGTGGGGGGGGGGGGGTGTGGTGTGGTGGAAG
>SMGT01006398.1:158156-222593 GCA_004794575.1 Lanistes nyassanus
CCCCCCCCCCCAACACCACTACCACCAAAGGAGAAAATAACATGTTGGAAAAAAAAAGAAAGCAACTGTATATCACGTAAGATCTTTCGCTTCAATCACTGGATATTTAAGACTGGTTCGCATCATTCTTGCATTTACTGATATACTACTTAACCCCCCCCCAAAAAAAAAACCCAACAACTTAATGAAAAGACTTTGGGGAAATCCTGGATGCCGGGAAAAATCAAGAGTACAAATCCTTCCTCACCCTGTTATCGCCTACGATTTCGCATTCACATCCCAAATTTTTAGGTTAATGCTGTTCTCTTCCCCCCTCCCACTCCCAATCGCCATCTCTAAACTATACAAACTGTACGCTGTAGCAGGCGAGTGTGGTTCACGGTCTGGTCTTCATCTCTACTGTCCTTCGCTTGTACATGATTTGGGATGGCCACCTCCTGGCTCGTTGGCGGGGGGTGGGTGGATGGGTGTTTGTTGCTTAACGTCCATTCGCAAACTATGAGCACATCATGATGGTGTTGCTTAGACAAAGTTTACGTGTTGCCACGCGTGGAACTGCTGTCGCAACACAGGCTTCGCTCCCACCCACACATTATACTGACACTGAGGCAACCAGTCCTATTACCGTTCCCTATATTACCATGCGTCTGGCAGGGCAGCTACTAGATTTCCAATTTTTAAGTCTTAGGTATGACTCGGTCGGGTTTGCGAACCAACGACCTTGGAAGCGGACGGCTTAAACAACAGACCACCGAGGCGGTCTGGCTAGTTGGCTCACCGTAGCAAAGGGGTAAGGTCGCCACCGATAGAGGGTTGTGGGTTTGGATTTCGTGTCCGGCGAATGTACTTTTTCTACATGCGCTATCAATTTGAGGGGCTGGTCGTCGGGGTCTTCTCTGGGTATTTTGGCTTTCTCTCTTTTCCCCAGGCAGACGCCTTATCTTCTTGTCATCTCCCACTGATGATTGTCTTTGCTGCAGACGACGTTAAACAGCCAAAGACACTTTGGCTACCCACCTCAGACGTCAAGCAGCCAAAGACACTTTGGCTACCCACCTCAGACGTCAAGCAGCCAAATACACTTTGGCTACCCACCTCAGACGTCAAACAGCCAAAGACACTTTGGCTACCCACCTCAGACGTCAAACAGCCAAAGACACTTTGGCTGCCCACCTCAGACGTCAAGCAGCCAAAGACACTTTGGCTACCCACCTCAGACGTCAAGCAGCGGAAGCTGCTCGTATCTAATCAAACGCAAGATGTTTGCCCCGAGCTATGCAACCGCAGACATCCGACAGCAGGCCATTCGCTCGCATGATGACCTTTCAGACGAAGTCTTCGTAACAGTGGCACTGCATCTTTCAATCTCTACGCCCACCAGAGATGGTCGTCACAGGGTCGAATTTGGCTGGATTTCGGGGTTAAACAGCCCGCCAGCAGCTTAGTCCACATTACGATTGGGATATGCGGATGGCGATGATGTGGCATTCAGAGTTTACATCTCTTCCTGTAGACGGCGTGTTTCCCACTATAGCAATTTTACTTTCTTCCCAAAGTGACACTGTCCGATTTCACTGACATGGTATTTGGAAAGCTATACAGCTTTGTGTGCAAAAACATATTCACATTCACAGCTCTGTTACCACAAAATCTGACTGATTGAATAAAGTTCTTGAATTTACCGCGAGAGGGCAGATGGTGTAGTGTACATGACAGTCATCCCATCCAAATTTAGGACACGCCTTACCATAATATTTACCACTGGCCCCTCTACAGTTCGGAGGCTCACGCTTATCTGACCTTTCATCTTTCCACTGCTAAGCCTCTGTATTTCGTTTGCAAACTCCATTTCCATTACTGCTGTTTGTCCATAACAAGTACTCTGTGTTTTAAAGTCCTCCCCCCCCCATAACTCTTTTTTTAACCCTTGCCTGAACCTGCACGGGACACTGGATGAGATATACTAAACCACAGAACTTATTACCTGCATGCGCGAAGGTGACAGATGCAGGTCAACTAAACTAATACTTGTACAATCAATTACTTTCGCCGTGTTTAGGTTTGCCTATGAACTCTTCCCGCAGCGGCCTTTTGATGTTAGGGGGAAATGAGTGAAGGGGTTGGTGTGCGCAGAGGCGCCTATTAAACTTGGCACAGCTCACCTGCCGTCAGACCACCGTTACGCAAACGTGGCACAGATGCCATTCCCCGCCCCCTCGCTTTTCTGAGAAAAAAGATGTGCGAGAAAGCACTGAAGATCTTTAGGGCTTTCTGTCGGTGAAACCTGTCGAGTTGTCTCAACCTTACAGTCTTTTCTTACAAACGACCCACCCCCACCCCAACTCCCTTCCCCCACCACCATATTTTCACAGCAAACTTTATACCCGCACACCTTCACCTTGTTTCCCTCCGCAAGCTGCTCAGAGCGCCTTTCCCGGCCATGGAAACGGGGTGGATGTGAGTGTGGGAAGTGTGCGGGAGCTGCACGTAACGATGTGCCTTTCTTCCCAGACAGCGAGTTATCTGAGCTTCGGACGGGGGATGTGCTTCACGGGCCCCTCAAGCCAATGCTAATAAACGAAGGCATTAGGAAACTGCAGGGGCGCTTTTAAAACATAAACTTTGGGATCAAAATCGTTAAAAGGCATTTTCACAATTTAAAATGCATCAGCAAAAGCGGAATGTAGCTCATGAACTAGTCTCCCCACATCCCCCCTCAGGAAAATATCCGCACCAGCGAAGAGGTCCCCATTTCTAGCATGAGACCTTTGTCCAAAAAGTAACATGCGATTTGTTCGGTTTTTTGGGGGTGGGTGGGGGTGGGTGCGTGGGTGGGAGGTGAGGTGACAGGGAGACTGTACTCTGAAGCTAATGAACCTGGGAGATAACACAATGGTCTTTATCGAGCCTCTCTATCGACTTTCAATCGAGCCTCTCTGAGTTGTGCCTGTGCGTCTGTCGGCTTGCACGGCGAGTGAAGCATGGTTGACATACGGTCGAGACGAGGCAGGCTGGTCTCCAGAGCGTTTTCAGCTACTGCGCTATGGACATGAACTTTTGCATCTTTACATAATCAATGGAAACCTTTATTCCACATGCGTGCACGCACACAAGCGGTGCAATCTACTAGTAAGCAATTTTTATTGCTGCGAATATATCGCTCATATTAATAAATGCTTTGTTTGCGATGATAATGCGAACAAGCAGGCAACAGTTCAGATGGGGGAGTGTGAAAGGGAGGGAATCAGGGATACTGGAAAGGAGAGAGAAGAACAGCGACAGTGAAACAGCAGCGGGAAGATGGACACGGTGAAAGGAACGGCAGAGGTATGACATACATCCACAGGCAGGGATAATCTTGGTGATACGGTTGTAATATCGTTGAAAAACTAAAGATGCCCTCTGTCTGACCTTCCACTTGTTCACAGCACTGTCAATGCTTTGTATCTTGGCAGCCGAATTTCCTTTAAGATTCGTATCCGTTCCCTCTTTGTTGAGCGGTAGAAAGATAGAAGGTCACACATCTAACGAGGACAAAGACACTAGTGACGGGGAAGATCTTTGGGCTGTCCGCAGCACGCCGTTAGCTTTGATGAGACAACCGAACGACACGGGTGAGTTTTAACAGTCGCGAGGAAGGAAAGTTGTGACGTCACAGCTCCTGCGGGTGACCGCAAGAGCTTCAAAGTCATTTCCTACCCCCACTCGCATCCCTCGCGTAATTGAAATTCGTCTCTGGACGGCATTTAAGAGGTACTGCGAAGACAAAATTTCGTCTTTCGAGGCCAATAAATGAATAAATAACAATGCGCACATTATTTTGCGAAAAACTGAGTAGTTAATTTATATTTTATTATTTTCGGAAAAGCTCACCTGGCTAAACTCGAAAAGCGGAAGTGGGATCGCGTGACGTCACGACTATTAGCAGACGACACTCAACACAGCCATGTACGTGTCTTGTGCAAAATACAGACCCCAAAAGCGAAAGACCGGGTTGCGCTGTGGCGTTGGAGAATGTGCACTTACGCTGATAGTGTTATAGTTTACATTCCATTTCTGCCGACCCGAAAAACACCGACAAGAATGGGTTAAATTTGTGCACAGCTCCCTAACAGCCTTCGTTAGCTGCTTCAACTAATAATTCCAAGATTCGTTTTGCATTTCAGCGTAGACTGCAATCTGCACGCATAGAAAAGAGAGTTAGGTTTGGATGTGGGATATAAACGTTTCAACAAAGAACAAACGAGAACAGAGCGCTATAAAATCGTCAATGGACAATCCCAACAAGGTACTGGCAGCGCTAGACATACCCGTATGCTGACGTATGCAAACAAGGGAGCCTACCGTACCCATACACGTAGCAAAGAGAGAATCGAAAGTAAGGAGCGTGGCAGATCTTCTAAAAAGATCTGCCGCCCCTTTCTTTTAAACGACCCTAGTCTTCACACGGCTAACCCTCGGTGTACAACGTGTGCATACAGTGGATCCCTATTTTATATCATCAACTCGCTCACTAAGCGTAGGTTGACGACTGGGATCCAAGACAAACACAACATAGGACAAATACATGGCGCTGCCAGTACCTTGTTGGGATTATATAAACGTTTGCTAAAGGCTCTGCCTAACTGACAGACCCAGGCCTACAAGCAACTCTACTTCGATCGTACACGGCAACCACGTACGACTACAACTGTGTGCTGACACCGACAGTGGCATCAACTTCATGCGATCAATGTCAACTGCATGCAGTAATCTATAGTGACAATAAAAAACATCAAAGGAGCCACAGCCTCTCGACTTGGTAGCCTGCAAACTGGCCGGTAGATCTGCACATCAACAGCGAGAAGATGTAGAGGTGTGCAAATTGTTTTGTTGATGCACACAATCTTAGTTTATATTACTCCTTACTTATTAAATTTCTGTCAGCATTACCATCAGTTTAGTCATAACAAGCAAGTAGCAATTGAATGCTTGTAGATGTAGAGGAAAAATCTATTTAGAAAATGCCCCCCTGAAAATAGAAATGACAGTACAATATTATCTTGGAACGGGGTGCAAACTTTCTATAAGTTATAGTGACAGTTTATAATTATATAATAGTGAGGGCTATTCCTTAGCAACGGGTGTCTGTAGGGGAGGTGATGCCATAGACTACAGGACTGAATAAATATACACAATTCATTTTGTAACAAAATGAGTTTGCCATTTTAACTTGCACTGTAAAATCTAATTCTGTGCTACGTAGTGGTTGCAAATCGGTCGCAGTACCGCTTTAACAATGGTGGGCCTCACGCCAGCAGGAAGTGCAGCCGGTCGCGCTACAAGCAAAGCCGTCCGCACTTTCGGACACGTCACGCACGGATATGAAGCTTAAAATGCTGGCGCTCGCTCACGAGCACAATACGCGTGAGCACAAGCAGCAAGTGCGCACGCAAGCCTGCAGCACGCTTCCGGTATTTACTCCTTGTCGGACGCTAAAAGCTCAATTCCAGCAGATGGATCAGGCAACTGCCTTTCACCCAGTGTCCTCGCCGCTGCCCAAATATTGAGACGAAAGCAAATGGCGCCACTAGGAAATAGAAGTACCACCAAGATCGATCGAGTTAAAAGCCGCCTGAGGATGTTTTCTGTAAGCGACCAGACCTCTGGGAAGATAATGGAATAGTTTTTCAGCATTGCAGTCTTGCAATACACTGTAAGTTTCCGTAGGAGAACTAGTCAGTTACGATCTGAACAAACATCTTCCCCTTATCCCCGCCAAAATCACGATGAACACAAAATGGCGGCAAGGTGAACTAGTGATCCTAAGAGAATCCCTTAGAATGGCTAAGAATTAATCAAATTAATAAGCAAAGAGCTGACCCACGAAAGACTAATCGTTCTGCGCTACTAGGAATGATTTTTAAAAAAACTTTCTTACATCACTTTATCTGAAGTAATAGCTATTTTTGATTATAGTGGTTAGAGAATATGGAGCAGAATTTAAAGCTGCATCGAAAACAAAATTTAAGATTCTATACTACGTCAATGAAAATCAAATATCTGTTGCATTGTAGAGATTATGGGGTCTGAAAGAAAGCGTGCGCTGGCACTCATTCACTCGCTCCCTCGCTCGGACGCACGCACGTATGCATGCACAGCTAATTTCTAGGCGTTTTTACTTTTTAAAAAATCGCGAAGAAGAAGAAACAGGTTCGGCAAGCGTCCTGGCTTTTCAAGCTGTAGATAGTATCGAAGTAAAGAAAAACCTAGCTTTTAAGACCACATCAAAGGGCGCGTCTTTAACCGTTTGTCTTGATCAAACGACCGGGCGGGGGAGTCCCACAGTACTTACTCTCCGACGACAGAGGGCAGACAGAGACCCAAGGGAAAAGCTCCCATGCTGCAGAGACTGAGTCAGAGCCCCTCACCTGGGATGCACGAAAGCGGGGGAAAACGTGGGGATGTGGTGAGGTGAAGAGTTACTGAAAGATAAGTCACGAAAAAACCCCGATGATGATTCAGAGATGCAGGGAAGAATGAACGGCAGGTTACGGTAAGCAGGGGTAACAGGCGTTTCAGTCTGGGGGGCGCAGAGAAAAGGGACACCTAAAGTACGCGTCTCCGCCCACAACCTACGGCCACAGGGAAGTTCAAACAATCAGTTCACTCGGCCTTTCGCCTTCCGTCCCACCCCACTCCAATCAACCTGAAGTGGTCAACGGGAAGAAAACTTGCCAGTCCTTGCAGCACCATCAACCATGTTACTTGCACTCGAGCAAAGGAGGTCTAAGAACTGCAGCTGACTTGCCGCTACTACCGGCTGTTGGTTACACAGCACCTCTGGCGCTGTCATTCCTCCAACACAATTACCTGGCGAACGGTATCCAGAATAAATCACGTTATCCATTGTGATCACGCTATGGTCACCGTCATGGGTAATGTTACGTTTTTACACGCGCGCGGCAAATGGCATCTTGAGCAGCAATAAATACACACGATTACATGATCGCCAGTATACTGGTAAAACACTGTTACAAATACAAGACGAGTAACACCTTTAATAACACTACATTACCACAACGATAAAACTGTGCTTTAATAACCGAGTTAATTTCGGATTTGTCTGTTGTTTTTGCTTCTGAAAATCTGGAGTGTCAAGAAAGGAAACCTTGTCTGACTTGTTACTTGCTCGCGATCCCGGCTCTTGGCCCTTGATCATGAGAGGAGGGGAAGACAAGAGCTGGGCGTCACCTGGAAGGCCGCTGGCGCGCGTTTAATTGGCGAGTGGCTTGGATCAGCGGGTCACATGGAGGCCGTCTATAACTGGTATCCATCTGTCCACGCTGCTGACGATCTCGGCTAAAAGCGGAGATGCGAACTCGGCTGTCATGATGCTTCCCAAATGGTCGACGTACAAGAAAGGTATCTTCCCCAGGCTGGCATAGCCTACAGGGCAGAGCAAAGATGGCGGCCATGCTATCAGAAGTCCCTACAGACGAATCACCGTTCTGAAGATTCAGCATAACTTGCAACAAGAAGTCCCCGTAGAACGAGAACATATACTGGTGCGTGCACAACGGCAGGTTTGGCAAAATAGGACGTACGTTCGTCCAGTTAGGAAAGTCCTTAAGCCAACAAGGCTATGAAGAATGGCAACCGAGAAAGTCTGTGTTCACACAGATTAACGAAAAACACGTGCAATAAGTTCACGAAGAACTCCCGCTTGGCGAGGCGAAAGTGATAAAAGGGGAAGTCCACAAATAAGAGGGCGGAAACGAGAACAAACCTCTAGGATGTGAGTGAGATATGCAGGATGTTTGGGGATTTTTCCTTTTCTTTTTGCTTTGTTCTTCATACAGCCCAGTTGTACACAAAAGGTCTGACCTGGGGGTAAATAAAAGAGGCTGTATCATTCCGTCTTCGAAGGTATTTGCTAAGGGTGTAATGAAAGGCACATTGTGTAATGGAAATCCCACAGCGCGAACGCGCGCTGCGGCTAGGATCTTCGGTAATGAAACAGAAAACACGTGAAACCCATTACCACATCTCGTGGGGGTTTACAGCACACCAGAAAACAACCGTGGCAACGAGCAATCTGTTCGTTAATGTCACCAAACCAATCAGCTCCAACAAACACATTTCCATGCGTTATGCTGCAGCTTTTCAATAACGGTGGCCATCAGATAATTACGGAGTTTTCTTATCAACTGCTTGGCTTGATTCTGTGAAGGACAGCAGGATTACTAGCATACACCAAATGCATACACACAATCATACACAGAGCCTTCTGTCGGGGGACTATACGTCTACGTCCAGTCACGCTGTCGCCGGTACAAGAACGACAAGGTGGTGACACTGGTATAGAAAACCTAGGAGTGGGGGTAGAGATGATAAATGTATTGGTACTATCGAAGTCCCGGACCTCTGACAATTGCCTATAAGAACAAAATAAAACTAGCCCTTACCGTATGCTCAGGGATAATATTTGGTTGATGTTTTATGTCAACTCAGCAACCAGAGCTCTATACTTGAGTATCGCCGGCTAAACAGGCCCCACCTACAGAAAAAAGACATGTGCCGGACCCGAGATCTGAACCCACGATACACGATCCTCACTGCCTTACTGGCAAACGTTAACCGTTCAGTCGGCTGACCGCTTCTAGTCCCAGACAGAGGTAACAGCGCCAGTTCATGTATACAAATTCCAGAGCCCTAACAAAGCGAAGCACGCTTCTGTTCTTTTACCGCAAAATTTCATCAGCGTACTGTCAAACTGCCAACATACTTTCCAGCTCAGGGAAGTAGGATGTACATTCATCCAGTTAAGAAACTTAAAAACAACTACGATTTCGCCCACTTCCTTATCCCTCCCTGTACGCCGACTGTATCAAGTAAAGCTGCCTCGGGAAGATAAAGACAGAACCTACTGCCCGCGGAACAGTCGTAAAAGTGGAGAGATCACAGCAATCGCACAGCCAATGTTTGTGATTCTGCACAGATCTCACCTCAGGTAAACAGCACGCCAGGCAGCTACACAATCTGAAAACCTTGAGAACAAACACCTCATCTTGCTGATCGAAAGACACGTACAGTTCACGTGGCCTTTATTCTTGTGTGATTACAACCACCAGCAAGACTTCCTGAGCCTGCCTGCACAAGAAACACGAACAGACTACGATCAACAAGTATACATATCCATGCTCCGAGGAAACGTTTTTGTTAGGATATCTCTTCCTACTCATTTCTAACACGCGCTCGCTGACTAGCGGAAAGAATGCTGGCAAAAGCGGAGAAGGGCATCGTGAGCCGGAAAATTCAACTCCGCTGGGAGTTTACTATGAAAGGTTCTTGACTGAAACAAAAGACAACACCTATAGACTCAAAGTCGTGGTAATACCATACACAAATGTAACTTCCTTTAGGTCTGAATAAATGAACCTATCTTTGTCAGCAGCTATCTAATCACAACTCATTTCGGGCTGAGTCACGTATAATCTTTCGAATATTGCAGCAGGCACGTACAGAGCAGTGCACACATTCGCCTCTATCAAAAAACAAAGCGTGTCGATCCAAAATGTTAAGTCGCTCCTTCGCTACCGCTGGGGCGGGAGGGGCATGTTATTAAGAATTTAGACTGGCAACAAACAACCAAATAACAATGATGGCCTACGTACTCTTGCAATGGGTAAGTTAACCTTACTGGGACCATGGAAAACAGGAAACTCTCATCCAATCATAACATTTACCAATATATATATATAAGAGGAAATCTTAATAGGAATTTCGTAATGATAAATCTTATATTATTAACATTTTCATTATCTTTAGTATTTCAGGACGCCAAAACTCTGTACATAAGATAAAAGACACGGTGACAGAATTACGAACAGTTTTTTTAAAATGCAAAAAGTGGTACAAAAAGAACGAAGAATAAAATGTATTTTAAAAAATTATAAAAAACGCAAAAAGGGGAGAAAAGGCCTGAGGTTTAATGGCATTCGTAGTGCTACACCTGTAAAAGCCGACCGAAGGCGACGAGATGTCGCCCATTTAAAGGTGCTGCACGCATGTCCAGAAGCAGACAAGTCAAGGAGCCTCTCGCTGACCCATCTTGAAGTTCTGTTCACACACGAACTGTCCAGTCACGGGTATGTTTCGGGTGAGTAACGGGAATACTTCCAACAACCAGAAACAGCATTCACCTCATTCCCGCTAGCATACCCTCCTCCATCTCCCTCCTTCTTGTAAGCGAAGAAAACATAAACTACAGATCTGAGTTTCTGTATCAATGGTTATCTGGTCTCGTTTCACTCCCCATTAGAATGGTCATGACTGGGTGAGGTACGTTTGAACTCTAACGAGCGCTAAAAGAATGCTATCTGAGCTGACGAGACGTACCGACAGTACTAAAGGATGCTTTGCATTCCTGACCACTACTGTGCTACCCTCAAGCACTCTTTCCGCCCTCTCGAGGCATTCAAGGTGTGCACGTTTACACCCTCTCTTCCTCTCCCTCCGTTTCCAATGCGTGCGCGATGACCTGTGGTATAATCTTTCAAAATGGGAGTCTATTCTATACACGTTTCTATCAACACAGACAATACCGATGACGTATGCTCGCGCGCACGCGCGCGCACACACAGACACACGCGCACACAAGGAGGACGTGTATACACTCACCCCAAGCATTCTCCCTCCGGTTCCCCAAGCCCTCGACACCACCCAGGGTTTTCCGCGAATGAGAAGAGACACCCAGACAGGTCTCTTACAGAAGGAAACTAGAGTGTCCACCGCGTGCAACTTACGTCTGAGCCACGGCCGTTGACGAGCCGTGATGATGGTGACGGTGAAGGTGGTGGTGTCGCCCCAGGCTGTCAAAGTGATTGGCCAGGTCGAAACAGTTGTTGTTTAGACGGGTCAGGCGGTCAAAGTCCCAGCTCATGTCCATGGGAAAGCGGCCGAAGAAGCCGGCGCGGTCGAAGATGGTGTCGGCGTGGCCATCCTGAAGGTGGTGGTCGAAGTGGAAGGTGTTGGCATGGAACTGGTACATGTCCTCCAGCGCGCTGTTGATGAAGCTCTCGGCCGACGAGTACATGTACGACATGAATGTCTGGCGACTGGAGGAGCTGCCACTACTGTTGCTGCCGCCTCCACTGCTGTTGCCGATGTTGCTCATGGTTGCAGAGTTTTCTTGTCCTGTCTTATCGGACGAATTATCTTCTCCTTCCTACATGGGACACAACTTCACGGCCCCTGTTCCACAGCCTTCTGCAAGTAGACGTCGGCATCCACAATACAACGCCAGCCAATCGCCTCCGAACGTGGTCCAAGAACAGCAGTACGCACCACGGAACTGGAATGTGTTCAGGCGAACGTGCAAGACCGTAACCTACAGCGTCGTGATGAGGTGTCCATAACATTCTCCCGCCACAAATGTCTGCGGACCTACTCTGCGATCACTGCAGTTTAGACATATCGTCACCTATCACAGCAGGATGACAGCGTCAACGGTAGCAAGCCGAACGTAGCGTGACTCGCGCAGGCGCGAACCGCCCGTCGCTGCCGCTAACGCAAGTGTCGCCTTCCCGCCGCTCTGCTTTACGACGCAAGATCTCGCCCACAGATTGTCCGCACGCCAAGTCCCATCGCTCCAGCCGCCCGCCGCTGCCGCTCTCCCCACAAGTGTCGCCTTCGCGTCGCTCGGCTTCTTGCGGCCCAACTCTCGCCCAGCTCTCGCTCCAGCTTGTCCGCACGCCAAGTCTCATCACTCTGGCTTCCCGCGTGCCCGCATCCCCCCACCCCCAACAACGACGTCACTGCGCAAGCGCTCCTGACGAACGTTAAACTAAAAAAAAAAAAGTCTGAATGGTGGCACCACGTCGTCCTGCCAGACCTGCACTGTTTCACGCTGGGCGATAACTACCCTCGGAACATGCAAGAATTAGAACAAGACCTGTATTATAGCGCCTCGCCGTTAACTAAACCCTACACACCCAGCGCTCTCCACCGCGCCCTACCCGCCTGGCGGTGTTGCACGCGGAAGTCAGGGAAGTTCAACTACACCCATGGCGGTGTAGAGGTCTTTCTCACACCCTACCTCTACCTGGCCAGTCAGTAACAGCCGCAGTATTAGCGGCGGGCGAAGTTACTAGAGCACTGATACGCAGAACCGCCTCTATCTTTTCCCCTTCCCTGCTCTCTCGGGGTTTGCCGCGGGGCGCTTGTCGGCCCGCCTCCTGGAACCTAGCCTGCTTGCCTGCGAGAAACTATTATTCGCAATCTACCTGCCCCCCTTCAGCACTTTTCTCTGTACTCTTGGTTTTCGTGATCCCCCGTCAGACACTTTCCAATACACTACTGTAGCAGTGTTTAGGGAAGGGTTGTGGTAGGGGCAAGGGGAACACAGATTCTTTGTAAGGAAAATCAAAGCATATCATCTGGCACAGAAAGGACCACGCACACACGAACACAGATCGATTCAGTAAAAGGGGGTGGGGAGTGAACACCACAGCCATCAAAAAGACGAATCGGCAAAACGGAGAAATAAAATGTAAGACACAAGCCCAATAAGCAAACGTACTCCGTACACACGCGCGCGCCTGCATACCCCTCCCCCCGCACGAACACGCAGACAGTGCATGTACGCACTGACAGACATTCAGAGATACCGACACACACACACACATGCATACATGAGAGAGGGTCAGAAAGAACAAGAGGGAATGGAGGGAAGTGAGAAGGAATAGTTTCGTGACAAAGTTCTACTATTCGTCCAGTGCGAAAATGCCTCAAACACTTTGGTCTGGATTACCTACATGTGCACGTTTCTTACTATACGTAAACTAATTCCACTCCTGCTGGTAACACTTGTACGATAACACACAGTGGCGGCGAGCAGTCGTCTCAGCAGTCTGGCGCCACGCACCAAGTGCACTGTGATGGACGTCTTCTGCCAGACGGTGAATCACTAGTTGCTCTTCTCGCTTGATTAGCCAAGCCCATACGCCACCTGTTTAGTGCATAAAATTCACAAAATCGTCGCACTTATCATATATTTCATGTTTCTCCTGGTCTCTAGGAGGCAGCGAGTGCAGCCGTCTGCCATGTTGCCGGAAATGTCAGTGGGTGATAAATACAGCTGTATTCAAAATGGTCAACGCCTTCGCGAGGGACTCAAAAGCCGAGGACAATAAATTAGACTATACGTCCACACTACCGTATTAGTCGCCAGGTTCCAACGCAAAGGAGGAAATGCTTCAGACAACTCGCCCTAAAGTTTGCCTAAAACGGAACTGCTTTAAGTCAAAGAAACTACTTCGTGTATTCCAATAACACCACGAACCGTATAAAGCCAGGGAATGTTCTCAGTTGACTGTAAAACTAATTGTGGAGAATGCAAGGAGGAAATAGAAATAAACAGGTTAAAAATAAATCTGAGTGGCCTACTTAGACTGGGAGGGGTTGTTTCCAGCTGGGCTGCAGCATGATACTGTGTGCGAAGACCAACAATACCGAGCTTTCTATAAAGCCCTCATGTAAACGTCACCACACTCCCCGGCAAGGCTAAATGGGTCCAACTTGCTGGCAGACATTAAAAAAAGGGACACGAACCTACTGAATACAAGTCTAATGAGTCTGTTCTGGACGGAAACACGACTGTGTAACGTTTAATTACTGCAAGAAGCGTCACCCACCCAAAGTTTATCTGAAACGTTTCATAGTACTGTATAAGAACGGAAAAGGACAACTTGCGATGGCAACGTGTGCGGATGTGTCAATATATGCGTGTGCGTGGGTGCAGCCGTTTACACATCTCGCCATTTTCTCATATTTTCCGCCACAAAGATAACAATCCACCAAGGGAAGGTGACTCCGTGTTACACTGCCCTGCTTCAATGCTTGACTGCCATGTCAAATCATGTCTGATCAAATACTGTTTCTAGTCTATCTCTCCCCCCCCCTCCCCACTTCCACCGACCAAGTAACTTATAAAAATGAAAAAGTCCTATCACCATCTACCCGCCATCAACTATTATATGGCAATTAGGTCATCGTAAAGTTGTGTTTGTAACCGTTTCTAACTTTTGCTCAATGAATGGGAAATCGCAGGTCTGTTCGCAACACCTTTGTTCAACTGCGAAGTTGAAAGCACAGAGATGCAAAATGCTTCTGGATCTGGCAGCAGGCGGTGTATCGATTGCAAAAGCAGAGATCCCAAGTACAGGACGTCCAATTACCCAGAGCATCAGACACAGCTCACAGACACCGCCTTTACCACTCTCCTTCCATCTCCTAAAATCACTCTCCTTCCATCTCCTAAAACCCCCTCTCTTGCACGACCTCGGATCCAGCAGATGGACGTGACCCAGACGGTTTGACCAGATCACTAGTCTGCAGAGTTGCCGATTTCTCGCAGCGGCGAGTTTCACAGACGCGAGGAACGCTAGGCACTGGCGTAGGAGTTCCTACGGTTGACCACAAAAACTTTGATTTCACTGCCTGGCGTTCCTCGCCTTCCTCGCGTCTGAGAAACTCGCCCCCGCGCTTGGTGATTGCCTCACGGTGACGTTATTCACTACGTAAGCGGCATAACTTGCTGGCTGGCGCCATTGCGAAAATCGAAGAGGTCAATTTCTTGGCGAAAAAGCAGTCCATGTCATAGAACGAAGCGCAGATGCCAAAATGCCTGTATTCTTCCGGCTGCACGCCTCCAGCCCATAGCAACTTTCCATTTAGCAGTACTGAAAGCGCAGAAACATGGCTGGGGATAAGAGTTGGAAGAAGCAGGGCAGAGGGCCTCGATACCCCCCTACACCCCCCCCCCCGACACACACACACTCGGTACAAATACCTCAGACCTCGGCCACGGTCAGAGACCAACTTAGCGTGCGTGAGCGCCGAATGCCAAAAGAGATAAGCACTTTACAACTGGTTGATCACTGGCTGCAAGGCCTGAAACACGGCCATCAGTACAATGTCGATAGGACAAAAGCCTTCACGATCCCGACGGCACGTTGTAATTGCAAAGCCAGACTCCGTTTAGCAAAGAGAATACCCAAGACAACGACCGTGCTGTGCGCCCCCTCCCCTCCCCATACCCGCAACAGACTACAGAATGTAGACCATGGCTTAGACGAGACAGCACGGTGTACAGCAGCCCTGACCATCACATCCCCGAGCCACGGAGCAAAGAGCAGACTTTTGATTACCTCAATTCACATCTGTCTTTAAAAGTTTTCGGAGGAGGGAGTGGCATCTTGTGCGAAACGTCTGCTGAGCAAGTACAAGTACAAACATTTTAAGTCTAGTTGCAGGCTATATGAGGAGATAGAGAAGGAAGAAGAAAAAGATAAAGCTCAGAAACAACCACCACTGCAAACATGTAAAAAAAAAAAAAACCCACCCCACCTTTTACCACAAACGAGTACAGGTTCTAAATCACGGCAAATAAGGTAGATAGCACAGAAAGACCAACAGGACCAACACTTCACATAGGCACTGGACAACGTGACGCTAGTCAGCAGTTTAGTGTAAAGTTTGGGAGTTTTACCAGCCGCCATGCTGTATCGCGATCTCTGCTCCCCGGTTGGCAGGGAGACTGGAAGCCATGCCAGCGCAGTAAAGACTTGGCTAAGGGCCTTTACTGGATTTCTGTCCACCCAATTGTTGCTGCTCCAAAACAAAATGCTGCAGGACATCTTCGAGTCGCCAAGCTTTAGCTTACGTCGCATGGCGGCACGACAGTCAGGTCTGAGGTTCTCTCCGAACACCCGTGTCACTCTAATCAGAACGGAAGGGTTCGCAAGTGGTTCGGAGCAAGGCGGGACCCCAAAACCACACCGCCGCACGGGCCACCTAAAGCCAAGTCCTTATTTGGTTACACGCGCTGAAGCCACGTATCGATACACGTTTTGCATCGGCTTGCGCCAACACCAATTATTCTGGAGTTGGACGCGAGGCTTGCCTCCAGAGGCCAATCGAGACGATAACTTAGAAAGGACGGGTGGGTAGGGAAGACAGAAAACGCTTCCTGCCTGGACACACCAAAGAGCAATCAATCAGACAAAGCCATCGCCCTTCGAGACATCGGCGCCGAAGTCCGTGGCCTGTGCCGATGCACAGCTACTGTGTGCATGCATGCATGCGAGCGCGCACAGGGACAGGAACACATGGGGAAAGGAGAGTTAGATAGGAGGGAGACAATTATAGATCAAACGTCAGAGGCATTTACTGATATTTAAAGCATTAACCGATAAGACGCGAGAAGCACTGATGTATGAGACGCTCAATGGCGTTTACAGATCGGATGGCATGTCAGTTGCAGTTACAAATGAAACGTTACTAGAATGTGCACGCCTCTCGTGGATGCCGCTGTGTGATATGCAAAGTCTGAGACAAGAGGTTACAAGCAAACAAGCATGCATGCGCGCGTGTATGCACTCGCGCGTGAGTGGGGAGAGAGGGGGTGGCGGGGGAAGAGGTTTGGAACGAAAGAGGTGGGGGGGAACAAGGTGGGTAAGAGGGAGACAGGGAGATAGGATACAGTTTTCCTTCCGTCGACTATCCACACAAGTCTTTGGCATTGGCGCATCAGGTTCCTGACGACTTGCCAGGCTTTGGGACAGATCAAAGGTGGAAATCTACACTGACATACTCAATAACAAGAAATATCACTCTTACTATACCGCGCAAGAGAACGCAGGCGCATGCATTTGTGCATCTGAGTGTTCAATTCTAGCATAAATCGTACACTCGGGATAAGGGAAGCATAGAAGATTTAAGTCGTAGAGTGAGGAACGTTGGGCTGATCAGGACCGATGAGGTTCTGATGTTATTAAACTCCCATTTCTAAACCTAGCGCGACTGGTGGTAAGCTGAGTGCAAACACGGCCAAGGAATGAGCCTGTACGAGAGAATTCGGCAGGTAACAAGCGATAAAGGTTGCGTCCCGCAGACAAGCACCTCAACAGCATACCTAGCATGTGTGAACAAGGTTCGTGAACAGAAGCCAACTTTGTTTTACTGACTTGCCACTTTCACTCCATTTCTCGACAGCGCTGGAACGATGCTCATCGCACAGCGGTCACGCAGCCCGGTTACAACGTGTCTGTCATACTTAGAGCAACATCACCTCCATGATTTCCTCATCCAAACTACTCCGAGGCGTGCTTGTTCGTGATGACACTATGTAAGAGATATGATATGACAGGTACATTTCATAGTCCGTCAGTTCAACAATAATTCTTTGAACTCGTCTTGCTACCCTTCAAATTTTAGAACTGAAAAAATACAAATTCCCCCACATCCTTAGCTTTTGGTGAGACATCATCCTACACTGTGTGTGTGTGCGTGTTGGCGCGTGTGCGCGCTCGCGTGCGATCTATGGTCCGCAATCTACCGTAATCGCTTTTGTCGAAACCCTATCCGACAACATAAATCATACCGATCTTTTTGTTGTTTTCCTTTCCAGCTTTCCACTCGCACTTAGACCCCCATTAGGGCTTTTTCTGGCCCGTAAATTACGGAAATTTCGGCACCTACGCAGGTGTGTTTCCTCTTGGTGTATACACATATTTCCGGGCAATGGCAGCCACCTCTCTGGGACCGTCTACCACGCCCATCTTCGCTCGTATCTCGTGTAGCCACTTCATCGGCTCTGTAGATCACTGGGCGCCGTATGCGTGTAAACTGTACAAAATTTATACCCGAATAGCGGATTTTATCTGTCTATAAAAATTCTGTTTCGGCGAACTTCGAATAAGCCATTTGCTCCTGAGAAGACCAATTAATTATTACCGAATGACGAGGGGGAAAATAGGCTATTCGGCTTTTGTGCATGGGAAATCCAAGGAATTTATTCTCGAATATCCGCTATGACAGGAATGTCAGCTATTTGGTTGTCTTGCATACGGGAAGCGAAATATTTTTCCCAATTGTGTTCTGCCCCAGCCCGGACACGATTCGCAGGTCACCTTTCATCCCGTTTAGAGCAGACACAGGCTTGAACTTATACATGAAAACAGAAGACCTAATACAAAACCCTAATTCTACCCCTAACCCCCTCCCTTCCAAAAAATCGTTATCTAATATGGGTTCCGAACCTGCGACATAACCATGAAACCCAATTTCTTTACCAACTCTGCTATGAATTACCACGGATAAGCCTCTTCACTGTAACTATCAGAAGTCACGCTGTGTAGAGGTCATGGCTTGAACTATATTTATCTGTTGTTGTGGTTAGCAACCGCATGCGCATGCGCAGAGCATTTGGTACGCTGGGGGCCCGGGCTGGGGCAGAACTCATTTGGGAAAAAAATTTGAATACGGGCCTTGGACATCAACTGTTGCGCATCCTTTCGACTGGCTGAAGAGGTTGGTATAAAATGCAAGTAGTCACTATGTCGGTTGGTTATTGGCTGCTTAATCTCCAGCCCTAAACTGTGTGCATATCAGGATAGTGGACTACAGGGGGACGTGGTCCTATTACTAAGGTATGCACAAGAACCACCAGACTTTTAGCTGCAGTAAGATGGCCTGTGCGAACAGACAGTTCAATATGTGGAGAATGCCAAATGGAGTTTGCACAATGTATAATTTCAGGAAATAATCTTTGGCTACACCAGGATTTGAACCAGCAACCTTCCACCTGCTAGTCTGCAGCTCTACCAACTGAGCTATCCAGACCCCAAGTAGTCACAAGGGGGATGACAAGACGGAACCAAATGCAGATGCAGACGATATGCTTCTACAGTCACGTGATGCTTGCCATAGGCGCTTACCCCAATTAAGTGTAAGGTGGTGCCTTCCAAAAACAGGAAACAACTACTCGTGTTTGGAAGCATCCCTTCAGTCCCTCACAGTATCACTGTTTTATTTTGAAACTCATTAGCCCATGAAATTTCAACGAGCTTCTTTCTTTCTCTTTCATTCTTTCTTTCCTTCCTTTCTCTTTCTTTCTCCCCTTCTCTTTCCTTCCTTCCTTTTTCTTTCTTTCCTTCCTTTCTTTGACGGTCTCTTATGGTAACACATTTTCAGCACTACAGACAAAGTACAATGGCATCCCCCAAACACAATCTTGAAAAATGAAGAAAATTTTGGTCTTATTTGGAAAGTCTTAATTAGGAAGTGGCGTGTCCTTCCATAATCCACATGCTCCTATGAATGGGGTACTCTGGACTGACTGGAAATCGGGTATATATATATATATAAACATAAACTGCCTGCCGCAGTCAGTAAACATTAAAAAATAAAATCTTTCTTACACTGAGCATTTCTTTACCACCAGTTTTGATACCATTTTATTATACTTACGATTATCCTAATGCATGCTACTTGTATACTTAACACTTTATTCTATTTTATGTTCATTTTACTTCCATATTTACTGTCTGTCTTTTGTTATTCTGTTCCCTGTTTCCTTTTGGTTCCCATTTCTTCCCAACATCCCTTCCGTTTCCTGTGCATACTGTCGACGTGAAGGTCATTTTGATCCACAGATGTGCCTTTTCTTATTTAATTGTGTTGTGTCCTTATCAAGGGGTTATGCCCCCAAAACATCGACTTTAGCTTGGCTCCCTTTTGTTACCATTTTTTTTTTACTCCAAGATGACGCCACTTTTTTTATTATTATACTTAAAAAACCTCCATCGAAGGCCAACTGACACAACTTGTAATAGCCCAGCGACATATTTAGTGGCTAGACCACAAGGCCAACATATTTCTCCATCCCTGACATACAACTATGTAAGTTCACAAGCTACCTTCTATGTAACATCTACAAACTACCTCCTATGTAAGGTCTACAAACAACTTACGCCCACAAACCACCCTCAGCTGTAACCTGCGAGGCAAAGGGCAAAAGTGTGTAACATCATCTTCACACTGAAGGAACATCTCTGGGAACTAGAAGCCAGCTCTCGACAGCTTCAGACGCACAACTATGTATTATAGTTACCCGAAGTAAAAACTTGCAGTGGCGCCCACTACAGCTCGCGCCAAGAACATGACCTGAAGTGCGTTTAAAGTGGATCATATAAAGAACAGCGCAAATGTAACGAAGACGAAGATGATGGTCGCGTTATTGAAAAACATCAGACGAAACACTATCCTGCCACTTGACGTGTCTAAAGCAGAGGATCGAGAGTGAAGGTGTTAAGTGCAGGAAAAATACTGCTGTCTTGGAAAAATTTCTCAGTTTTCTTGGACGCCCACTCGCTAAGAACTTAAACTCGCTCTCCCTTCCACACAATCACGCAGACACGCACGCACGCACGCACACATACAACTCCGTCACATTTCACACACTGCAACCTTCGCAGTTTCGAGTTCCAAGCTTAATCATTCAAAGCTTGTTCCTAGGTTTTCTACTGGAGAGACTGGGTAACACAATTTCTGTCATATCATACACAAAGACCTCAGTGTGTGTGACTGTGCGGGAATTCGAGCATGTGTATAGGTGTGTGCACATACATTCGTGTATAAATTGATATTAAACACCAGCATCGTGGGCATAATGCCTAAAATAAGCTCTTAGCTGTTCAAATATTCAGAAATGGCTACGCATTTCTGCTTCGTGTGGCCTACTCTATCACACTGCGTTCTTCCATCCAAATGTAATCAGAGGAACTGATCTCAAAAGTGTTCTCGTTTCCAGACTATAATCCCAATACTCCATCCTCCAGCGCAAGCAGCATTAGCATCTTTCATCCCTTTCTTACGCAACCAACAGCACGAATCTCTTTACCAAGCACGCCAGTCTACGCATGCACCAGCTCTACCCACTAGCAGCATCTCCTAACCCTCCCACCTTGCCTCGATCTCCGACATCCTGACAAGTAAGTCTAGTTACTCTTGCAAAGAGACCACCAAGTGCACGAACCAGAAGCAAGCGTGTCACAGAGTTGTTTAGTAAACAATGGCGATAAACCACACTGCCCCCATAAGCACGAAAGAACTGTATATTTAAAGCCCTTAACAGCACGAACCGTCATGAACATGTGCATGAACACGAACAAAGCAGACAACGCAACGAATTACAACCGAAAAAAGAAAAGAAAGAAAGAGAAAGCTGCACAGCGAAACAGGAGAAACAATAACACGACGAACAGTGATCCCGAATCCATTTCACGGACGAAACTTCTGTCTTCACGACACGGGCGGACTAAAGGATCGAAGCTGACATTATCGGGAGTGACTGAAAGGCGCAGCTCATCAGGAGCGGATCGGGAAAGGCAGTATCTCACATCATTATCCGCAGGATCCAAGCAGGCAGCCAGGCGGGTGATGGAGCTCTCGCGCTGCGCCGTGCTGCAGATTATTAATACAGTGCAGAATGCCAGCACAGTCGATGCTGCTTGCCTTATCGTGTAGATAACACTCGCCGTGCTGAGTTAGCCCAGCACTCCGACAGACACTATACCGTACTCCTCCAAACACACGCCGATAAGTAAGTGTTGAGGGTAAAAAAAAAAGGTAGTTGGCTACTGCAGGGCCTGTATTCCTGCACTCTTCTTAGAATATCAGTCCGTGAGAGAGAAAGCGAGGATCAAGGTGGGTACCGCAAGGCCATATTCCGCTCACCCCCCACCCCCCGTCAAAAAAACCTGCAAACCCCTCCATGTTTAGACTTTTTTTTTCATTTTAAAAACCTCTGATCCCGAACTGCCCTCCGATCGTTCGTTCTGTAAAGGTCATTTAAAGCCCACAAGCAGAACTCTTAGTGGTTGGAACAACTAATTAAGCCACCAGCAAGCTCCTGTCTTTCTGCAGTTTCGTACTTGCTTCTGCAGTTTTCTTACTGTTTCTGTGGCTTTTCTATGCGTTTCTGAACCTTCCAACCTGCTTCCTATGTGAGTCTCTAGCTCCGTTTCCTACATGTTTATGTAGGTTTTCTATATGTTTCTGCAGCTCCAAATGTGCTCCTGCAGGTTTCGACATTTTTCAGCAGCTCAGCTTTTCACGTGTTCCTGTAACTGCCGATGTGCTTCTGCATCTTTCCTACACAGCCTGCCTGCTCCAACTCTGCTTGTTACGACGTTTTCTCTCATCATTTCTGCGAGTCGTCCTATCGCCAGTATTTTCACAGAAGATGCCCGTACGTGATCTCTGATTCTAGCATAGGAAGCGAGGCTTTTACGAACGGAAAGTTGTGAGCGATCTGCTTGCTAACGTACGACTGCTCGCCGCTCGCCGCTCACACGTCGCCGTTTAGTGTCAGTACGGCTAAGGATCGGGTGAGTGTGGAGCCGACGGAGTTTCCACGGTGGCAGGGTGGCGATAGGAACGTGACTCCCTAGTAGGTACCGCCCTATCCGATCACATCTACCTGGAAAATAAATTTGGGAATCAGGTCTGCTTGGCTCCTAAGCTTTCCACGGGCAGGGTGCCAAGTGTGCGGTGCTGACACGCAGACTGCCATTATCACGCACGCCCTGCTCACACAGCCACACACCCAACACACACTCAGCAGCTCGATCTGTTGGATCGAAACCCATTTCCGCTAACATTTCGATCATCGGCCAGTAACGTACGTACGTATGCACGCAGTGACAGGAGTTAAAGACTCAAGGTGCAAGAGCTTCACGACTTGATGACATATATATGCTCAGTAAATTCCTGGTGGTGGTGCTGCTGCTGCTGCTCGGGTGGGGGTGGGGGAACCTTTCTAGACACCTCATACATTTATGTATATTCGTAACCCATTTAGAGGAGATTTCACAAAGTCTTTTATCCATCAGTAACACAAAAGTCGTAGGTTTTTAAAAAAATCTTCAAATGGCAAGAAATTTCATAGCATTTTTAAATTAGTAAATTTTACATGTGTTTTCTTTAAATTCCGACACCAACGTACACATCTGGGGTGCTCTACACAAACGTATGTACTTACACTGTAAACAAGAAGTGCAAACAAGATGTTAGAACAGTTTTTTTTTTGTTACCGAAACGGACCGCATTTAACACTGATCTAGAATGCTTTAGTATAAAAACTGTTCTGGTCTGTGTTCTCAAAAGTGTTCAAATGTCCGGAAAATGTATAAACGGTATTCTGACGATGTTCCAAATGCATGCCAGCAGCAAGTGTACAGTCAAGCAGGGGCATGCTAAGAACACTTTGAACACATGTAGCACACATTTTACATACTTTTTACACACGAAGCACATATTTTGCAATTGCTTTAACACTTTTTACACGTAATTAATGTTTAAAATATTTAGAATGTAAGTGCCTTTACAGTCTGAAAAGCATGGAAAAGAGATTTAAAGCCACCCTGACATCAGCCATGTTCTGGGGGATGCTAGGATCTGGATCGGCTTGGCTGTCGATTCCTGCACCTTCAGGTAAACGACCCTTAGCAAGACACTGCGTCAGGACTGAAAAGGCTACAGTGAGACATCCTGAAGAACAATCTGGGGGCTGGCCTGCAAACGTGCGTTCTTATCGCAAATGCAATGCCCGATAGCGAACGTAGTCCGCACTGCTCCCAGTAACGAAAAAAAAAACAAACCAAATCAGCGTTTGGAATTTCCAATACAACCCCCCCCCCCAGCCTAATGACCGAAAGTCAACGTCTACATACGTAGCTACCCACCTTGCAATTACATTAAGAGCTAAAACACCTTTGCATCTTTCAGGAAGGGGTCAAATGCCCATTTATCTAAACACACACAAGACAGAAGGTGTGTATATGCCATCACATGTATTATGAGAGAAAACTTGATTCATCAAACAGGGTCTGATAACTGTTGTGACAACCAACCAACCAGCGACACGTAACCCTGAATTCTAACCCCAAAAAGGTGCATCTCGATCTCATAGCCTATCTCCATCCAAATCGCTGAAAAAGGACAAATGAAGACCCAGTTCGCCGGTTTGCCATACGGTTATGAAGGAAGGATGATCACTATATCTTATCAACTGCCTAAAAATTGCCACGAAACATTAAATGCCATGTGCGCGCAAAAATCTCGCGGAGGATAAGTTTTTTGATGATAAATTCCTTATGGAAATGAATCATTTTTGAATGTATGCAGTTCGATTAGTTCTTCGCGACAGAGGCGAGGAACGCGACAACAGAATTCTAACAGTCAAATTCTGGCGCTCTGCCGTTGCTTACCGAGCACTCCTCGCCTCTGTAAAACTCGACTCCGAAGAAGCACGAGGTGCGACTGCATCGGAGATTGAGCGTTGATATTTATTGAAAGGGATTGTAAAATGTTATCTTTTCTTTGAGCTCCATGCCGCGATGGCAGAGGAACAGCAGGTACGCGGGGCGGCAGCCGAAGGTCGCGGCTGGGAGGGGGGCGGCGAGCATCACATGCGTCATCTCGCATCGTGGCTGACTTCCGTCTACAGCGGCACTCAGCAAGGTGTAGCGACCTGCAGAGTGCCGGTCTGACGCCGTCTCCACTTCCTCTCATCACCATCACAAGTGATTCCTCCTCAGCTGGCACCTCCAAACGATGATTCCCTACTCTCCCAATTCCCCACCATCACGACAACCTCTTCCCTTCTCTCTCTCTTTCGCGCGCACACACACACACACCTTCTCTCTTCCCCTATGCTCGTGCTGTACTTACACAAACACGTTTTACTCCAACAACTTTTTATTTTTGTTTCCCTCTTCCCTCCCCTTTACCACACCACCTTTTTTCTGTCGCGCCGCTCGCGATTGTGTGCACTGCGTATATGTGCTTGTTCTGGGATTCGTATGCTAGTAAGAAAGACATCTTCGTGCGAGCTTTATGTCTAACGAAAAACGCGTCTGATCATAGCGGATTGAGTTCGGGTGGGTTGTGGGAGTGGGAAGAACCGCATCAAAGCTCCTCATCTACAACAGTGCTGTACTTACAAAAGTAAATTTGGCGAGTGATTTACGCAAACAGTAAAGGCTGACACAGTTGTATTAAACATTGTACGGCAATTTCTGAGACATAAGAGCGCTCTCTTCATCGTAAGTGTGTAGTTTCCCATGTGATGACCTCCTCCACACACCCAGCCACGGGAAGCTGCTATCACGAGCGGGATTGGGGGCTGGATCGTGGAAGCGGAAGAAAACTTGGCAAGGAAACGGCACACGAAGGACGGAGTCAAACGGTTACGGACCCGAAGGTCTCGCCATCGGCACCAGTTTACGAGCTTACGAACGGAACGGCATGTGCAATATGTTTCCCTGAAACAGGGCATCAGCTGTTGACATTATCGGCAGAAATTTCCTTCCTGCCTGCAGTTCTGATTTAAAAATAACCAAGAAGAAAAAGAAACGTCTTTAGGTCCCCGTTATCCGGTCTGTTTTTTTATGGGGGGGGGGGAGGAGTTGGGTGATGCGAAGGTTCCGTCTCTCAACCTGGTGTTTTCACACCATCCGCTCAAGTCTTTCCTGTTCTCCAAGCACAGTTCCAATCTGAGTGGTGTAATGGCCAGCCGCACTTAAAAATCTCAAGAAGAATCAAGTAGTTCTCTCCCTCTTCTCTTCTTCAGCTTCATCAGAGTAAACGCTACTCAAGAAAGAAACAAACAATAAGACGTAAGTACCCTCAAAACTAACAAGAAGGCTGCAAATACGAAGCGCTCAATGGCAGCGCTCACGAGGGTTCAGCCAAAGGCCTTCAGAAGCGAGTCCAAAATCTGTCCATTGCCAAAGCTTCATGTCCCTAGGTACCCGAGCACTCCACTAACCTGTGTGCGTAAACAGACATCGGGAGGAGTGGCTGACTGTGTGCGCTGGTGCACGGGCTTTACGACAGGGGAGTGGGGGGGGGGAGGCAGTCCGAGAAGAGGTCCACCATTCCATCAAAGCTATGTCAAAAGGCTTTTGAGGGCAGCATTCGTCTCTCGCGTTCCCTCACAGTTTTAAGGTTTGGCGCACGCGCTGTGACCTGTAGCTGTGGTGCGGCACGTATACGTGGACGTCAGCGCCATGTATCTGTACATCTCTCTTTTCACTCTCTTCACGGCGGTTTTTACCTGCCGTGTTCTTATCAAGCGGCGCCGCACTGCTCGGCCCAGAGTTCAGGGCCAGTCGTGAGCCTGGCAGGTGATCACGTGACTGAAGCCGGATCCAGTATGGTAGCTGTCCTCGAGGGTACCGTTATTACTAGCTTCGACTTCATTCTCATCGTCTGTGCACGCGCACGCATCCAGAAGGGTCTGTCAACTTCTACAGTTCCGACCTAGCGCTCCTACGCCTCCCAATCAGAATTTCTAATCAACTTTAAGTAATAAGTTCTACACACAATATCAAAGTGAACAATAGTCTCGGCCGACTCTTGCCTTAAATGTAGGGGCGAAGGATGCGGAAAGACGTGCTGCAGACTCCGGCAGCTATGGCGAGATGTGAAACAGCTGTGTGGGGCGGTGAAGAAGCATGAAACAGCCCCCACAAGCTACGGAGAACTGTGAAACTGAAGCTTACAGCCCCGCAAACGACTGTTAGATACCGGGAAGTGATGTGTAACAGATGAGAAAACCTCAGAAGAGAAGTGAAATGACTGCTAGATTCTGTGAACAGGTGTGAAACGCCTTCTAGATCCAAGAGAACAAGTGTGAAACGCCTGCTAGATCTTGTGAATAGGCGAGAAACAGCTGCTAGATCCTGTAAACAGATAGGAAATATCTGCTAGCTCCTGTAAAACGAAACAAAGCGCCTGCTAAATCCAATGAGATGCCATTTAACACTTGTGGAAAGATGCGAAACAGAGCCGAGAAGCTGTAGAGAGGCGCAAACAGGGATCAAGATGTGAAAGGAACTCAGAGAGTGGAAAGCGAGCGAGAGAAGAGGGAGAGATGATGGAATCAAGAGTGGATATTATGCTACATTTTAATTTTGCTCTGATTTAGAAACTCCGCCTGGGATAGATCAAATTCTTTATGATTATCCCTTCCCTGCCCGCAACCCCGACATTGCATAAGAACCGCTTCTCCTCGTTGTGTCTATCGAACTGGTGAAAACGTGTCCAATCGGAGAGGTCACCATACCCAAAGTCCCAGGAACGGACTAGTCATGACGTAAACACTACAGTACTGCGGCGTTTGCTCTCAGAAAAGGCTGATGTGATGCTCCGAATGTATGCATGTCTTTAGTCGCCTTTAAAGTCTGCAAGTGCATGATCCCGTTTGATATACGACTGTATGCTGTTTCCATCGTCTATCAGCATAGGCCTTCTCAGCCTGTTAGGTCTGTCAATAGCATAATCGCCAAAACGGACGTCTGGCCGTCTGCCCTCGTCTTCAAGCGCACCCCTGAACTGCTGCTGGCGGTCGGTCAGACGAGGGTTGACCAAGCGCAAACGCATCCAAAGGCCAGCCCAAACCTCAGTGCTTGCATCCCGACCTAATGCTAGCAACTGATCCGCAGACCACCCTATACATGGCAATATTCAGCGACAAACGGATACCACTGTCACGCATTCCGCAAATCAACTTCAGGGTAGCTGACTGTGGGTAGCACTAGCACCCGACGTAACGGGGCTTGCATCACTGCACATAAATGTTTGCTGACAGGCAGTCCCATCCTACCGCTGGGGTTCTTTTCACCCCTTAAGATTACATAAACCTTATTAACAACAACACAACCAAGCAAACAAGCACCAGGAAATTTTGTATATTTTCATTTGCAACTTTTCGTTTGAAACATATGATCCAACTCTAGCTCCATCTTCTATTTTCCTATTGGCTTTCGAGCACAGATGCACGTGTACCACATCCACACCCACATCCACCCACCCACACAAACGGATGCACAAATCCTCCCGCTTCACGTCTCGCCATCTGCCTCCATCTCCTTGTGGGCCTGCAGGTCAAAGGGCACGACAGGCGCTGGGGTGTTTGTGGACGCACGCTCTGGCAGCATCGCTTGAAGCGCTGGCATTGTTTGGCGTAACGCCGTGCTCGGCGTGATAGCGACACGTCCGACCAGGGGCTGATACCATCTCTGTTTACGTTACGGCTCTATTGCGTGGGGATGCGAGTCAGGGTTGAGAGACTGGTGGACCAACTGACTCGCCAACAGTCGGCAAGTTCCACACGTCAGCGTCGTGCGATATGTACAGGTACATGTAGTAGATCGGTAGGCAATTTCGGACGGATAGTGCTTCCACCTGCGGTGATTTCGCACTATTGGGGGTGGGGGATGGGGTCCTGTTACTAAGCTATGCAACCAAAGAACCACGTACCGGACTAATAGCTCCAGTGAGTGGCCAGTGCGGACCTCGCTTACCTGGCGTCGCAAATCTCGCCCCAGTCTGCCGCCTTTCTACTAGCAGTGCAGTGGTCGCAAGCTGATCAATGCCAAATGAGACAGACGCATCAGTCGCTGCTGTTAATTCGCTCTTTCAAACGGACGTTCTATGCTCTTGCTACACGCCAAAAACCTATAACTCTCACGAGATTCTCCCGTTCCTTCCCTCCACCCATGGCTCATTAGCTATTTTACCCACGCCGAACCTCCACATCATCGAGCGGTTTACGCATTTACATTTCTGGATGAACGCACAGTAACCCTTCAGATAATGAACGAGGTCCTTTAAAACAAAATACACAGCCTTTTCATTGCGTAACTGTTTGAAGTGTTTCCATACTATGTCGCGAGCTTCACTGTGCCCAGTAGTCTGCTCTGGGTTAGTGTGTCAGCTGTTACACCTATACTACTTTGTAAAGCTGGACAAGCTAAACTGTGATTTGGCGACATGATGTTGTTGACGGCAAGTAGTAGTACTATGGAAACTAACTGGGGATGGACAGGCAACGTAATGAGTCCAAAGTACAGAAATCAAGAAAACAGGTTACGTTCAGTGAAACGGTTCTACAAGCACTTTGCTGTCTGAAGTACTGCAGGATTCATCGGTACTGTAGGCGCGCGCACACACAGGTGAACAGGGATGCGAAAGCAGGATGGATGTTTTCACCAAACAAAAAAAAAAAAAGAGAAAAAAAAACTGAAAGTCGTGCAGCCAGTAAGACTGCTAGCGTTGCGAAGATGAACGCGATTACAGTTAAGTCCCAGGCAAAACCAAAGACAAAGCAAAGGAAATAATTCTGGCTAGAAGCACACAGCTCTTTTCTTATTTTTTTCCTTCAGAAAAAAGCACGACACTTCCTGCCTTTTCTTCTCTTTTCCCTCACCCCGCCTCTTCATGTTGGGTGGGGAAGTAGGAAAGTAGGTTAAAATGGATAAAACCGCAAGGAAACTGTCTGAAGTCGATCCCTAAAGCAGAAGCTGCTGTCATTAGCACAGGTAAGAAACTTTGCAAAGACAACATAAGAACCCCCGTCCCATGTCAGCAACCTGCGTTTATCATTACTGCCTCATTCCGGTCATCAACATCACCATGACACCAGGGATTGGAGATTTCTTTTTTCAAAATTTAAATGATGCTGGTGGTAGGGAGGGGGCTTGGCGGAATTCTTGAAATAGAAGTGGTCTGCCGGTGAAAAGAAAGCCAGCATGCAAGCATCCACGTGTGCAGACATTCACGGAGTACCAACCAGTTCCACAACACGATCGCCTCCCCTGTCGGTTCTCTCCCCTCTCCATCAGCAGAAAACCGGGGAGAAAATGCACAATGCGTTTACTCTCTCTCCTCTCTTTCACGTGCACACACAGTTCATGAGATCACCCTTCTTGTATAAATCTGGTGAGGACAAGTTTTTATGCAACAAGAAGTTTCAAACTCAAGGACTCTTTCGTGAGATGGATGAGCTAATATGAAAGAAATACTGGTTTTTGTACAGCGAACACATTGCTGGGGTGGATTGCTCAGTTATATGAACGGGATGAAGCGCCTCGATCGTCTGTTCTGAAGTTCATGCAATACAATCCACGCAGCTAGTAGTCCACAATGCTAATACATTTACTTCCACAATTCACTTTGTCTTTTATGTAGCCAAACGACTAGCCGAAACGAAAAAAAAAAATGAAAGCGATTGCTCGCTTTCTTTCTTCCTTGCTTGTTTCCTCGATTCCTACATTCCGGTTTTTTTCTGTCTCTGATCACTGCGGCCTTTGGCTTGTCACGTAGCTGCATGTATTCGCACCTTGCTGCTGAAAAAACAAAACGCTGAGGGAGGGTGTTAGTAAATACGCAAAAAAAAAAAACCCTTCAACTGCAGCGGTCACGAGATCTCTCCCTACTACTCAAGCCATCCAGAGTGGTGAGGTACGAGAAAGCGAACACGATTAGCTGGCAGGAAACTAGGATAGAAGAGGTCCAGATACGCCGTCATCAGTCTTACTGAGCTGCAGCAAAAGCACTTGGCAAATGATGGAAGCAACTGATGGATGTTAAAAACGTGCACTTTTTTCGTAAATGTAAGAGAATCGTATTTTGCTCTTGGAAATCTGCTGCAACAGCACACGAGTGCATCGAGGTCTCATAAAACATCTTACACGGCAACTGCAAAAAAAAAAAAAAAGACGCTGATGATGGAACCATCTTCTACCCAGCAATTGTTTTCTGTTGGTTCTCTTTGTCTTTGTCTCTCTCTCTCTCTTACACACACACACGTACGCACGCACGCGCACACATCCCACGTTGGACAGAAATTAACTCATAGAAATCTAATGAAGTCTTTCATGCAAAGCGAGGGATAGTCCTTTAACGACTAGTTTCAAACGACTTTATCGAGCAGTATAAGCCCGGCATTACCCGCTAGCGCACAGACACGTATACGACGCGCTGGTTATGCAATGCTCGAATCCAGTGAGTTCAGTATCGGTTCACTCGCCACTTTTGTCACTTTCGAGCCTGACACCCCCGCGCAAGTGTGCACGCACGTACTTACACATGCACGCACGCTATGATAGTCTGGAACCCCAGAAAGTGTCAGATAAAGAGATGACGTAAGCTGGCAGGCAAAAGGCCGCAGTGCGTAGCTCAGCAGGGCGGTACGGCCGCTTCACATGAAAACATCCCACCCTTTTTTTTCTTTCTTCCTCAGACGCTGCATCTTATGTTGAAGCCGACATGTCTGAGCCGCAGCAGTGCAGGATCGTGCATCTCTATGCCCTCTACCATTTCATCAGCAACAAGTGTCCGGCATGGAGTCTCTCACCGTCACATACCTGGCTGTTCCTCATCGGTGCCGCGTTACGCACTCTCTACCACTCTACAAGTATGCCTACCTTTCCAGCAGACCGTTCATGCTCAAGTCCGTGTACCTCGTAAACAAGCCATTGATGTAGTTTAAGGAGTGCTTGCAGCTATTGCCTAGACTGTAATCAGGACGTCTATGTACAATTACCTGCAGAACAGAGATCGCACCGTGCAATCAGACCGACTACGTGGTGCCGGCTGCATTACCAGTGCAATCTCAGTAACCAAACTGTGGTTCAAGAAGTGTGTCGAAAGCTGTCTACCCTCTGCCTAGACCGTGCACAGCAGAGAAACCGATGCCGATTACCCTGTTTCTCTGCCGATTACCCTGGAAATGCAAGCTCAACATTGGCACGCTTTCTGTGAGTATCAGACATTTGTTTCGTTATATGGTCTTCCCTCTCTCTCTCTCACACACACACACTAACACACGCGCGCGCGCACGCACTCACTCTCCCTTTCTTATACACAAAAACTTGCACGCGCACATGCACACAGATTCTCTTTACGGCGTGTCTTCAGAAATCTCCAAAAACTTATTTTTCACAGAACGCCACCGAATACCCTAATATTTCACATGTTGTCAATATATAAAGATATATTTTGAGCCTAATTTACTAACAGTGGGGCTTATATTTTCACTGCACGAACTGCCATTTGTCTACACACAAAAAATACAGACGCACCCCACCATCACCAACTCTGCGTAGAGTTTAAGGGGAAGGTACTGCTCATAAAAAAATTGTACGACGTTGGAGGGGATTATTTCCCTTGCGTTATACTGCGCACAGGAATTCGTCTAAGTCGGCCGTTGCTGGTTCTCGTCTCGTCTCTGACACGTAATAGTCTACTATCCAAAACTGTTCCTTCTGCCCGTGGCACCTGTTTACAGCCTTGCCTTAGCTGATGACTCACTAAACAAACACTGTAATAGGGAACTGTAAGCCAACGAGTCTGAAGGCCAGATTTCCAGACGCGAAGATAGTCGCCACTGAAAGAAGTCGTCGCCTCAGAAACTACTTTTGGTTGTCAAAGCTCAAACGTCACTAACCCTAGCCTGACGCGCGCGACCTTAGCGGCGCCGCTGACCCAGATCTCTGTGTTACCAAGGCGGCGGAAGAACACAACAGTCAGGAAGACTGGTAGTCCGGAAACTGTAATTAGCCCGCGGAACAGCAGTCGTCACTACGTCCCCAGTATCACACACTGTTTGCTGGTCGGCACGCGCACGATAAGCGAACTTTCAGTTTGGTGGCGTGCGAGAACATTGGCCCGTCTGCTCCCGGTAACCGCTGACCCACTATCGACTGACAGGAAAGTGCTATGCTACCTGTCACCTTATCGGTCAACACAGCTGATTTACCACTCGCAGTTGCTTGGTGCTGCTGGGGGATGGGGAGCAAAAAAAAAAAAACAAACAACCTTGCCCATATCTGAAGGACGGTTTGCTGCAGCATGTCCATCTGCACTTCCTTTTTGTTCGTCCAATTATCGTCAGTACTACTACAACAAAGAGCTTTAGGCCTGCTGCACACGTCACAAACACGTAGGCATTAGATGCGCGCCCACATAAGCATCCAACCAAAGTGTCTTGACAGTGTGGACAATCAAAATGTGCATTTACAGCTAAGAAGAAATGGCCACTATATACGCAGGTTTGGTCTTTGTGTAAACCCACGTTTTCACGCAACGAGACTGCAGTAGACATCGGAAAACACTGAAGGAGCTGGCTTTACAAGGCAACCTCGCTCAAGGGAACTGTGGCTACTGTGCTCCTTGTCAATGGTCCCTACTCAAGCCACGAAGCCATGGAATTGCTGGGCGCGTCAAAAACTGACACAGCAACCAGTCGCCGTCTTTCGTTTGTGGGTGCTTTTCTTAAGTCACCCTCTCCTCCCTGTGAAGGAACTGATGAGAATGTATGAATGTGTGTTGTCAATTCACGCTTGTGGGTCACTTTGAAATGGCCCACGAGACCTGCCCGCTGCTATCCTAGGCGATAAGTCCCTACGTGTTGTCTCGTTCTGTCCGTCCCACGGACAAACTTCATAATTCCAAGTTAAAGGGTTTAAAACTCCACCGTAGTTAAAGCTCCTCTATATTTAAGGAAAAGTTTAATTCATCAAGGCATACAAGAGGGTGATTACAAGTTTCTTTTGGCTTGATGTCTTTAAGTGGAAATTTCCTTAAAACAAATCATAATCCATGATTCCTAAAACTGTACGATATTCCGTCGGCAGGGAAACCAAACAAGAGATTTTAGTAGAATGCAGCAATTTCTGACTAAAACCCAAGCTTTCTGATCTAGTGAGCAAAATCTCAAAGTATACACTTAAACGAATACAGCTGCAATCAATGAGGGCAAATCATTCAATGTCGTTCGGCGCTCACAAAGTTCAACAAAACAAACTAGCACATCAATGATCAAAGTTCAAACATAATATATAAACAGTACTTCAAAGTGAGGACTGTAAGTTAGGACGTTCGTAGACTGGGAAATAGATCTAGGCAAGTATGAACAGTAGCGTCTTTCATATAACGGGTTCACATACGTCAGCAATTCTTTCGTTCGCAAAATAAATTCACTTCCGACTTAACACATCAAGTTTCAAAAGATGTCTAGTAAAAGAGCTAGCCGGACAAATCCACAGTTTGTCTCTCAGATTCCACTAACTCATCCAAATTTTCAAGAGTCGAAATGGTGAACTGTCCGAGCCAATTCACTGTAACTCCTCTCTGCTAATTAACTCTAGACTACATTCACTTCCCAAGTTCCGACCACAGTTCTATGAGGAAGGAATAAGCTTATAAACTAAACGTCAATTTTTACCATATATGGAAGCTAACATGTTGACAGAAAATGTTGCATGGGGGCCTCTCAACATTTTACGCCGATAGCATGCTGGGCTAAATTCTCACCACGTAAAAGCTCTAATTCACTGGACTGGAGCCAATCAAATGACGAACTTTATTTCGGATGTGTAAAAAAGAGAACCCAATCAAACGGCGAGCTATATTTTACAGGTCTTTCCGGGGGCAGGGGGGGAGGAAGATGGGGGATGTTTCGAGAGGAGGGGGGTTTAGGGGAAGGGTAAGAGGTGGGGGCTAGGGGTAGGGGTTAGGGTGGGGGCTAAGGGTAGGGGTGGGTGGGGATATAGGCAGTAAAGATCTTCCAGGAAATTGGAACGTTTTCAGTTGTGACCCTAAGCGATTAGCATATTTTACGTAAGACTGTATTTTGATTGGCTCCAGTATTTTCGCGCTTTTTCAAGCTCATCTTGCAACGGGCTTAAAATGTTCCAGGTGTTTTAGCCAATCAGAAAAAAATCGTGCTATCCAGAACGGAGTAGTCTGGTTAGGAGCGATAACAGACGCTTTGAGAGTTTCGTGAAACCACGATGAATGTCACAGATCGCTTTTTTCCACTTAGCCAGTCGTTTGGACCCATTCACACACTGAACTACAACACCAGTGTATGCCATATTCAGTGTCAATCTGTAGTTTGGTCAAGGAACAAACACAAATCGTGTCCCTGCCAACCGTGTGTTTTCCTACCCAGCTCGAAAAAAGTAGCCAGCCAATCAGATTCATCGAACACGAGGCTGTGACTCTCTTCTTTGGCCCATGTAACCTCGGAACTCTCAAACCGTCTATGGAAGGCCTTAGACTATCCGTAAACTGGTCAGAAGAACTTACTTTCCAACTGATAGAGCACTGGCCAGCAGCATCCTTGCATACATGACTATTCTTCCTCCGATTACATAAACAAGGATTTAGCGCGTGAGGCGTAAATTAAACTGTTCGTGTTCGTCCATATTGGTCTTCTCGCGTCCCAAATCGATCATGTGACATGAAATGTTGCAGGCGTCTTGCAGTGTGTACGGAGATTTCTTTACAAATGTTTCCTCTCAATGTTGAGAGCATTGCAACGTGTAAGTAGCCCTTAACTTCCAACATTAATATAGAAATCCTGATATACCAACCGCCCAGCAAGGCTTGCAGGTTTTATAATGCGCTAAATCCTGTCGTCTGCTACAAAGACTTTACACAACTTCGATTCAGGAATCTGTGAGTTTCCCAGTGATACTGTAGCGAACTTGGTGTTTTCCGACAAGATCTGCTAAAATTTCAGCAAAAAGCACATTTTTGTCACAGACTGGCTAGCTCTTATGGGACATGGTCGACCCTGGTGAGCGCTACATTAACTCAAGGATCCATGTTCTCCTGTTCACAAGTTTCATGCACCGATGCAGCACAAACATGGGTATAATTTCATTATTTACGTGTGTTCGTCTATCAGCGTCTTACATCTTGGCCCCTAGGTATGGTATCCCCCCAACCCCCCCCCCCAAAAAAAAGCCCCTCCCTTAAAAGTGTATATATATATAGTGAATACTTCCCTTTCATCCCAAAGCCTAAACCGAAACACGACAACCATGTTAGAGTAAATATGGTTTGTTCAATCGGTCCCCCCACCACAGCTTCAGTGTGACAAATTTTTCCCTTTTCCCTTTTGAAGTAGTTTCGCACATTTGTTGACAACCACTTGCCAGTAGGTGGTACGGACAAAAGCTGGGGGGAGTGAAGAAAGAAAATGAGGACCAAGGCACAGCAACTCCCCGTCGGCCGAGTCATCTGAAATCCGGCAGCTAACAGGGACCATGTTTTTCCTGCTCTAATGGTGCGTCGCGAACCACGATCGATGGCTGCTGTTGTGGCCTGCCCCTCCCCTACCCCCCCGCCCCCCGAAGTCGACATTCAGTCTTTGGCCAGTGCAAGCAAAAGCGATTTTGTTCTACATTCGACGAACGCGGACGACGCTGTTCGTGATGTCAAGGCTCCAGTCCTGTCCTGTCCGTTGAAAGTCGGTCTTTGGCCAGTACAAAACAAGTAGCAGTTACGAATCTAGACACGAGGAACACAAGTGACGTTAGGCGGTGACGCTGCACACACCACCTACCCCGCCCACTGGGCCACAGAAGGGGCTGCTAGTCTGAGCGACTTCTCCACACTGTGCACACGTCCTCCGCTCGTGAAGTCAGCAAAGTCGCGTCTTAAAGTGCAACAGTAAGGCACCCACTGTCTATCCGTCACCCCCAGCTCTTCCTCTCCCGTGGGGTCTTTCTTGAAGACAGGCTTGTTTCATGAACAATGGAGGATAAAGTCTAGCCGCCCATGATACCTTCTACTGCAATTCGGTCTTGACACTGAACTCGCGTTTCTACGTTGCCTACAGTGTCACTGTAAATGCTTTTCTTAGACATTGTGCAGTAATGTTATTACGCTACAACGCGAAAGCAGTACTCTTCTTAGTCGGGCAAAGCGCGACGGCAGGCGCTGTTACTATGTTACAGGGTAATTTCAGAGTTCGGGTGTTAATACATCGTGTTATAGGTCCGTGGTCTAAAGGCGTTACATCCACGCAGCAAGTATGCCGTCTACTGCTTCAGCATGGCGGGGTTGCCTTGTTGCTTCTGATTCGTCGCAGATGACGTAAATCGTGTTTTTATTACGTCGTCTACTTGGGTATAGCAATGTGTCTCGTTCGTTTCGTCACTTTATCTAACAAGCAGCTCTATTCTGAACCGCATCAGCCCACTACGCCAGACAAAAGAGATCCCGAAAGGGAATCTTCCTGCAAACAAATCATCTAAGGCATAGCTTCTAGAAGCTTGGCCTTAAGAGACACTGCAGTCTGCAGTCACACGTATCACCTGCGATGAATAATGAATATCGTCCTCAAGCAGTACGTGCAAGTTTCCCTAACGCAGTATAAAACCCATAGCAGCCTTCTCCTTTTTTCTGCGTTCTATTCAAAGCCTAACCACTGCCCGAAAATATGCGCGTACGCACGCGTATATCCTTCATAAATGCCAAATGCAATTGTCTCCCTCAACAGAAGGACAAAAAAAAAAAAGACGCGTTTCGTCACACATTTGCTGCAGGCACACGCATATCTCCTTCTTCTCACAAAAATGCCCTGTGCCATTCGAGACATGTCTGTGTGGGCTCTACATTTCAGAAGGAATCCGCTGATCTGACTCAGTAAATCTATCAAGTGAGAGGACAAGACAAGAGGAAGAACAGCCAAATCAATGCACAAAAGACGGATCCATATCTCTTCCACTGGGAAAATACTCGGGGGTTGGGGGAGGGGGGAACCCCACGATAACAACATCACTTATTTAAAGTCAAGCCCCTCTGAGGTTCGAACCCTCACTGGTGATTTTAAAGTCATGTAACAGTAAACGAAGACATTTGTCGGGAGAGAAAGGGGCGAGTGGACGTGGGAGGTCTTCACCTCTCTCTTCAACAGTTTTACAATGTATTGTCCTGCAACCAAAGGCAATTTGTCATTTATTTCGATACAACATAGTTTGTATCATAAATCTTCCAGCGCCATTTCATACGCGAGAATGTCCCGTTGCACTAATCGTAATTCACGTTACGCTCTGCCGTAACATTGCAAATCACCAGTTTTTACACATTGTGAAACCATACTTTTATTTATTTCGAGGAATATTAATGTTACATTTGGGGAATGTTTGTCTCTGCGTGTGTGCTCTTGAGTGCGCTTTGAAGACAAAGCGACAAGTCAAAAAAAGGTCTGTTAAACAATGTGATTGTTTTCATACGTCAGCCGAGATAAGTTGACTCAGTGCTTCTATTCAAGCGCAGGCACAGATGACCTGTGCATGTGATGATTTCTCATCGATCAGGGTATGGTGGGTGGATGGGGGTGAGAAACACAATGAAATACAATGAAGGAAGAATCAGTGCTATTAAAAAAATCAATCGGTATTCTGAACGGGTCTTTATAGGAACACTGAGGGCAGCTCTCTGTCACTAGCCTCCTTCAGCTTCTGGCCGACCGCACTTTGTACTAGGAAAATCACGACGCGCAGGTTGGACAGCCGAAGCCTCGAGCATGCACGCAATGCAGCCTTATCAGCTTAACAATTCAGCTGTACTCTGCCTAGCTAGTCACCAAGCAGTACTTACCCCCAATTCATTTCCATGTTGCTCAACCACATCGTAAAAACACCGGGTGGATTCCTCGCGTCTATAAAAATTACCTCAAAATAGCAAAAAGGTGGGCAACTCGTAAGCTCCATCAATTAGGACATAAGGGAGCTAACTATACACGGCAGGCCTGCGAGGTCAGTTATTACCAACGTAATGGAAATTAAAGGTTCTGTTGTCACCCAGATGCCGTGTGAAGCCAATGTTATCAGCACCTAGACTTCATTATGCGGACTAGGAGATTCCTTGTGTCACCTTATCCAATTTGGAACAAGATGCCGGATGTTTCTGTGTCTGTCATACAGCAGATCTCCACCAAGCTTAGTGCTGATCATTTACATGTCTGTCATCGTGTCTCGCCCGATTCCTGTCTGCAATGGTTAACCTTTGCCATGGCTGTAACGCTTCGTGGCACGGCCAAATAGTCCACCTCCACCGCCAAAAACCACGATCATTATAGTCTTCAATCAATCAATAAATCAAGCAAGCAAGCAATCGGTAACGGACCATACACTACTCCATTCGACCGCCCTTGCGGTCACCACCGGTAATGAACCATATACTAACAGAATCGATCTCCCTTTCTGTTGCACCACACCCCAACCCCCTCAATTTTTTTTTTGGGGGGGGGGGCTCTTTGGTCACTGGACCACTTTTCGCTGACTGCTCTGTGATGTTCATGATGCTCTTGCAGGGCAGTACATGCGCACCTATGCCGGCCTAAAAATCGAATGGCGAAACTACAATCTCAATGGTGAAGTGTTCAGATAAGTAGACAGACAGCGACAGTAACAATTAAATCTATCTGGGGTAAAGATATGGTCACGTGCCCATGCCTCTGCGCAGTCTCTGACCTCTTCCTCGCACGTCGGCTGAGCGGTTTGTGACGCTGACAGCTGCAGCGTGCAATGTCCGCAAGCAAGAGCGCGCAGTTGCGCTTGGCGAACTCCCGACAGAGCGTGCGTGTCAGAAGATCCTACCTGCTGTTCTCATGACTTCATGCAGACTGAGACCGGATGCTGGCAATAACGCACCAACAGACTGAGGGAAGGGAAGACTGGCGAGGAAGAAATACAGCACGAAGGAGAAAGAGGGACGAATTACTTAAAATTCGAAGATAGAAAACAGCGCGCCTGTGTATATGTAGTTCTGTATTCAACGGCACCAAATTCCTCCAAGCGATAAAAGAGATCCTTATGCTGGTAGAAATTTTTTTAAAATGTAGCCATTCGAAACCCTTCAAATCAACATTTCATGAGAGCCAACACGACTGTGTACCCTTTTACTTGCGTAAGATGTGTCGCCTACAAGAAATTGATGTATCTTGCCAACCCCGTCTGGAGGAGTCGCAAGCGTTGAATACACGGCTGTATGAACAAGACAGCCAGAGAGGACAGAGCGATGCTACTGGAAACTATACAGCGATATATAACCCACTCAAACATCACAGTGATATATTACTAATGAAACGTGATGAAATGGTTTTCAGTCCTTGGGAAGCCACTGCATAAAAATCGCCTAATCTGCAGTTCAAGGAATGCATGTATGTATGTATTGGGGCTTAACGCCGTGTCCCAATACATACATACATGCATTCCTTGAACTGCAGAATAGGCGATTTTTATGCAGTGGCTTCCCAAGGACTGAAAACCATTTCATCACGTTTCATTAGGTAAAATCTATGGACTACATAAAATAGATGCTAAAGCTTCTCCTCATCTGACCATAAAAAAATCTCCAGGTTTAGGTGGCATGTCATCTGAGCATGGATCTGTTGTACTATCTTACCAGTCGAAATCATGCGAATTACGTTCCGCCATTATAAGTGCTTCACCAACTGTACATTTTAACTGTAAAAAAATCAAAAATCTTTCATTCTGCCCTCCTCAGCCTTTTCGCTGACCGTTGTAAACAAAAATCCTGACAAACTATAGTGTAATGAGGCTGCTAAAACTTGATAATTGCCATCCACTGCTAATGCATATCCTCTACGAATTAAGGGAGAAAATATTTTTTCTAGTCCCGGTCTTTTGGGGGACCTCGCGATCTCTCCAGAAAAACCTAGAGTTCCACTGAGCCCCGACTGAGAAAGGCTGTTATACACGCGCATGCACAATTCGCGCGTCCAAGCATGCGTTTGTAATGGAAGAAAACTAACCCCCGTGAGGAAAGTGTCAGTTCTGTGAGCCGAGCAAACTACCTGCAGGTTGCGAAACTCCGCGTCTGACATTGTCAAGAACACCTCACTTGTTTATTGCCAGACCTACGACAGCAATCGATTGCTCCCATTTCTGCCCGACACAATGTATAACACATTGCAAAGCCACTGTGTTGCGCCGTCTCAATCCATTGTCCGCCCTCTCCCCACACACTGCTCTTCGTGCACTCCCACAAACACACAGATGTCTAAGCATCTGTGTGCGAGATAATGAGAGACGGACGAGGAAGAAGGCCGGAAGCAAATTCTGAACTCAGCAGTCTATGCAGACTTCTCATAACCTTCACGCGTGTATATAACTGTATAGTCTAAGTTCAAAGTAAACGGCCGCCGAGCATCCATGGACGTCTTCAGCACGCAGTCTAACCATCCTTCCCCTGAGTGTCCACGCAAATATGAACCACCTCAAGATCGCTGCTCAGTAAACCTGCCTTTAGCGTGCCTCATTGCTTAGTGAATTAGCTGATCCCTTCATCTCTCCCTCCCTAGTCTGCGTCCCAGTTTCGGCCTGACCCCCATCAGGTCAGTGGTTTTTGCACGGCATCTTTTAATGGCTTCCAGACGGGCTCGAGCACGCGCCAAGAAGAATAACCATAAAGCCAGAGTGCATGGAATCGCGATTATGCAGCTTATGCTGAAACAATACCGCCGGTCCTATAAAGACTAATCACAACTGGAAGCTAGCGGAATGGGAACGAATGCAACAGCGAGTGCAAGCGAGCGAGCGACCATTGAGAAAAATGTGTTCACGTGATATAATGTGCTGTACTGGTGGTGAATGTGTTCTTGCCGAAAATGTAGCCTTTTTATATAGCATTTTGACTTCTGAACAAAAGTTTATTTATGCATTATGCAGGAAACGCTACCACATTTGACGCATAAGCCAACTTTGGGCGTATTTTTTCCTCCCATACCTCAAATGACTGGTTATGACTGCATGGAAAAACCCTCTTCCCTAGGGCTCATCCTGTTTGGCACGCGATGCTTTAAACAAGAAACGTCTCTTGTGAGAGAAGAGGAAAAAAGGGAGGGAAAGGGGGGGGGTAGCAAGACACCATGATGCCACGGGTGTGCTCGACATCATGTACTGTGCCGTGCTAATGCTGTGACGCTTGTCTAAAATAGACACAGTCGCATGTCTGACGACGTGAAAAAAAGCTCTCTCTCTCTCTCTTCAGCTGGCAATCCCAAATGAGTTAAAAATTGAATGGAGTTGCCGAAACAAGTTTTTATCTGAACGTACGCACGAAGTCACTTTGCAATTGCCTGAAAAATCACGCTGGCGTCAAGTTCACTGGAGGATATTCATAGCTATAGCTTAATTAACACGTGCAAACACATTTATTACATACGCAAACTATACAAGAAAAACAGGTGACTGCCGCTTGGAGGAAAAACCTTTCTTAAGTTTAAAAGGGAACTGGACCAAGCTAAGACATGACAAAGACGAAGACAATCTACATGTTTCGGGGCACTACCCCTTCATCAGGACGACACAAAAACGACGAAAAAACGACAACAATGAAAACAGAAGAAAAAGACTTAGATTCAGTAGATGTGGCGCATGGGCTGGACAGCAGGAAAATGACTAAGGGACAGTAAGAGGGGTTAAAAAGAGGGGCAGCCAATCGCCAGGTGGGTAGGAAAGGGTAGGGAAGGGTGGGGGTGGAGAGGGGGCGGGTGGAGAGAGTCAATGTGGGAGAGAAGGTGAGAGAAAAGAAGAGAGAGAGAGAGAGGAGAGGGGTAAAGAGAAAAAGAGGGAGGTGTAGGGTCAGTGTTTGAGGTTGAGACCAGTGGGTGCCATGGTACCAAAATGGGTACTGAAGTAGGATTCCATATTCTTACGGTCAATGGAATCGCCCTTCATTTTCCAGATACCACAGACATACGCAAACGTTTGTTTATATTTAAACAGCTAGAATCAGGACAACTTTCTCTCTCTCCATTTTATTTTATGCCTTGGTAAACCAAGGGACATATGCCCAGAGCATTGCATGATGTATTTTAGGTATTGGCTGGTTTACGGTTATCTGTTTACCGTGGGAAGGGGGGGGGGAGTTGTCCTTGTCTGTATTGTCCTGAGGAAGAGGCAGTGCCCTGAAACATGTAGCTCGTCTTTGTCAGTGTCTTGCACAGCTTGGCTCAGTTCCTTTGTTCTTTTATCTTCTCTTCCAAGCGGCAGACGCATGTTTTTCTTTTTTTATTATTACGTTATTTTATTAAAGTCTTATGTTACATGTAATTGCGAATTTCTGATATTATGCCCCTTAAAATGGCTTGTGGGCATCAATAATGACTCTCTCATCCGCAGAGAGAGAACATGGGTGTACACGGGTAGCGACACTGCCTTGTATGCCCGACAAACCCTCCGACCTACAGGTGCTCCAACCCATCCAGACTCTGACCGAGGTGTGGCAGGTAAACACCGGAACAGCACGAAGAAGTCATTTCCTCGTGTCAAAAGCCTACGCGGCAACAAAACCAAGCACCTGCATGGCTTCAAATTCCGACGCTTAGCTCAAACTGGTGTTATGGACATACGTGTACTGTTCAGCAGAAAGCTCAAAAAGGGCACTGTACCAATCATCTGCGTCTGGACATCCCCCCCCCCTCCAACTTCCTAACTTCCCCAAGCTTTATTATTTTAAATTATTTTGTAAAGGAAAAGATGAACACAAGTCTAGAAACAGCAGAATTTGTCAGTGTTCTGGACAAATGGAAGAGAAGCGCACGTTACTTGGACGTACCAACGAAACTGTGGAACTACAATGACGTCACATTTCTGCCTTTTTTTTGCACGTGTGTAAATATCAATGATTAAAACACGCGACTGTATATCGGACCGTATATCGGACATAAAGAAAGTCACTGTTAACTCTTCGGAAGTATATCAAATATCAAACAATTCTATCAATCAGTTCTATGTTCTGAATACCAACCGACGATAATTGTCTCCGATTTCCAAGTGCCAAGCACCTATCAGACCCAAGTAACGCCACGCACACCCGCTGTTTCCTCAAAGTAGGAAAAACCCCCAACAAGTAGTGCACTCTCTCCCAAGTCCGCCCGCCTCCTCCGTCCGCCTTACCCACATTCGACGCTGTGCTGAAAGGCGACTTTTACACAAGCGAAGAACACTAGGTGAATTAAAGGCCAGGGTGCTGTGAAGTGGCGACATGCAACACAAAACAGACGATCGATAGCGGTGTCAGCGGCTCAAGCAAACAGCACTGCTGCCCTACCCTTCGACCTCTCAACAACGAGCATGCATGCACGTGCTGGGATGTGCCAACGTGCACGGCAAAAGGTGCATGCATAAAGGGCAGCGCCAATTAGCGTCGAAAGGCAAAATAGCCACGCGGGGCGACTTACCCCTCCGGTAGCTCCCGATCCCTGACAACTAGGACCGTCGAAAGCTTTTGTTGTATCGCCCGATGGTTTTGGATTTTGACGCAATTGCCTGCTGCCCATAAGTGGGGAGGGGGAGGGGGAGGTGCTGGGAGTGGTGTAAAATAAAGTAATTCCTAGAGGTGGCGGTAAGCACCGGAATACCGGTAAATACGATCTTCAAACGGTACGGTATACCGGTACAGGTCTTATCCCTTACACCAAATACGGTTATAATTAATTCAGTTGAAAACACGTTTGAAAGCATAAAATTAGCGGGAAGGCGGGAGTCTTCAACGTCAACAGTTGCGCTCAACACGTCTGATCTAGACCAGGACATCGAACCTTTCACTAAAACCTAATTGCGGTGACTTCAAGCAGTCCGAAAACTTTCTGACAGCAATGTTGATTCCAGTGAAACTAACCCTAAAACAACCTTTTTATCAGGGTGATCAGCCATATATTGTGTGTTATCTTCTTTAAGAAGCATACACTGATCAACAAAGCAGATAAGGATACACACTGACATGAAATATTAACCTTTACAGATATGAAAGACTATCCCTCATTACAAAGATTATTTGATTGGAGGAGTCTAGGAAGTTATGAAACAAAGAAACTCTGAAATGAAATAATATCAAAACCCGGTTACTAACATACATGAGTAAATAGTTACGAAAATAGTGTGACACTATTGAGACGTTTAAGTCTGCTGACTGCTTTCGAAAAGGGTCAGTATTGGGAACATGTTAATATCAAAAGATTCCAGTTTTTATGTTGTTGTTAAGGAGCCCACCATTGGACTCAGCCAAATGACAAAATATAACACGCGTCGGGTACGGTTTGTTTAAAAAAAAAAAGATGAAGAAGAGAGAGAGAGAAAGGGGGGGGGGAGTCAAGTTCTCGTTTCCGTGATTCCTATATCACGGACGAGGAGTATAACAGCGGACGATCAGGATTTCATTCATCTCTTCACTCGATACTATCTCCCACGTAAATATGTTGTATACTTTATTGTGTCGTCTTGAATAATAATACATGTCTCGCCAGGATTAAGAATATGACTTTCCTTCATTTCGAAAACAATCGAGAGCCGTCTCGTTTATAGCAAACATTTGGATTTTTTTTTTAAAAAAGTGACATGAACATACAAGAAAATATTGCTGTTTGCGGTGTGTGCAGAATTGTCATTAAAATTAGCAGGTGACATAACCAATACGACCACCTACAACAGACAACAATATCAGATGATGTTGAGTTTTTCTTGTAAAGATTTGCACAAAATATTCATTTATTTATTCAGTGTTAATATTGGTTTCTCTTTCCACATCCTCCCCCCCCCCCCGTCTCTTATTTGCACGTACACACGCACAAGCACACCCGCAAACAAGCGCCCATGCGCACAGCGTTAAATATGCATAGTCGACGAAGCTTTTGCTTCGAAGAAACCTTTTAATTGGTTGGCTGTACAGCCACCGGTACGGCAATAAAATACCGTTCCGCGTACCGGTACGGCTTTCCGTACAGGTGCCCACCTCTGGTCATTCCGCATGCATTCCTGGCTTTGACGGCTGTCTATTGGGGGACGGTGCTCAGATCGCGTTTTAGAGTACGGTAAACTGAACTCACCGTGTGCTCTTGTTCTGCAAAGAATGCGACATGGTAAACTGGAATAGAAAATCCATTATTTTCAAAGAAACCCTATCCATGCCCCCTCCCCCACCCACACATAGGTGCACACAAGTTATTGCGCGTCTGCACACACTTCACCTTCCCTCCCCCGCTACTTCCGTATTTCTGAAGGCTTTCAAGCTAACGTCAGCAGAAACGTTTCCCACGATGCCTTAACGTTTTTTTTCCACTTCCCTTTCAAAGCAGGCCACAGCGAAGATAAAGAGGCAACACAACAAGCAAAAGCAAACAAAAGGAACGAGGGAATGGTTCACAAAAATGCATTTCACACGAGAAAGCAGGCCGGTGGTGGCCTGGGGAAGCACCGGAAACCTGGTTAATGAAGGCAACACGACGAAGTTGGCAGCCCTAGGGCTCTCGTACTTGATCTATGAGGCAAGGCCAAAATCCTTATTCCTATCTTCTGCACTGCGTCAGGTGTATAAAGCGAGGTTCGCACGACTGCAGCTGTAAGTCGCATCTGCAGCTACACAACCGCCCAACAATCTCCCTCTGTGGGTATGCCAGAGGCCAACCAAACCACATTACACATCCAGCACAACATCCACTTAGTCGCGGACAAAACGAACGCGTTTGTCCCTCTCCCTTCTCAACCCAAGCCTCATCTCTACAGAACCCAAGCCTGCTACAGCCACTTCCGCTGTGACGTCATCATCTCGCCACCTACCCCAGTCTCTGAAAATGTTGTCACGGGGCCGCCATGAAGGCAGTGGCCCTAACAATTGGCATCCCTGTCCGACGCAGTAAAACACGTGGGCTGCGTTTCCAACACTATCTTTTGTTCCCACACGAAGTGCACATAACAGGCTGAACAGGCCTCACGGCCGCCTTTTATACACGGAACAGTAGATAGGAATGCTCGCAAAGCCAGGCCTGCACAGTGCCTATTCGTTGTATCTAATCTCCTGTCTCGCAAGTCATGGCACCAGAGGCGGACGGGGGAAGAAGACGCCACAAACTGTGCTACATGCAGAGGAAATACCTGTGCCAGAGAAGACCAGATTTGAACCAAAGACCACAACTCTCGCTTTCTAGGTGGTAAGCGCCAGCCGACCGCCCGATAAATAGGGACACGGCTGGAGTGAGTCGAGTCAGAAGGGGCGTAAACAGGCAGATCTCCCAAACTTCCTCACGTGCTGCTTTCGCTCTTTTCTTCACGCCCTGCGTTTGACTGGACTACGATTACAAAAGACTTGTTGTTCTTGCGAATTATTATTTATCATTAGAAGCAGGCGACGCTGGCAGTTTCCCAAGAAAGACGTCCCTGGCACCCGGCTTGTGCGCATCCACGCGCGCGCACACATGCTTATGCTGCCCAACACGGTACGGTGACTCACTAAGACGCCGACACGCTACTCGCTTCGCTGGAAAGGCATGCAACAACAGGCTACGTTGAAACGCGGTTGCAGCACTATTACAAAGTGGATAGGTACTTGACAGGCACCACCGAACAACTACTGACACCTGTTGTGGCCTAACCGGTCTGTCCACATACCCTGCTAAACTGCTTGCAGCTGAGTTTTGGCGGCAGTTATGGGTGGGGTGGGAGCTAGCTATGTCACAACTGAAACCATAAGAAGTACAAATGGGCTAGTAGTGAGGAAATAGGGTAGCATTTTATGACAATGAAAACTGAAATATCATGCGAGCAAACGAGACAAAAGATAAGCGGGCGGACACAGGACCTTCTAGGATCGAACCACCGAGAAAATAACAGCTGCCAGTGAACTGGCCTGTTGCTGTTGGGGTCAGTTACTGAGAAACGACAAAGCAGTTGCTAGATGGCGAAGTATTGAGCTGCCGATTCGCGTTGTAAATCAGCCAAACCTCTCAAGCGATCAGTGATCGAAATGGAGGAATCACGCCTGGTACACACGGCAATTGCTCGCCAGTTGTCCCACGTCTGCACAGCAGGGTTTTCTCTTGATAAAGACTCACAGACGCCAAAGATGCTATTTTCCCGTCGTCTTTTTTTTAAAACAACATTTGGATCTCTTTTCTCGTCGTGGAGGATCCTAGCAGACTGTCGCATAGGATGTTTGGAGTGGGGAGTGTTCTCAAGTCTCATCATTGGGCAGAACTGTTGTTCTACAATGCAGACCTGAACCGATTACACGTAACAGATGTCAGGATGACATTCCCGACAGTGAAAAGAGTGGCTGCAGTGGTAGGGGGCGGGAGACTCGACTTTAGGGTGCGAGAGATCGACTCTATGGGACACTGTCAGACGTAATATCGAGCTCGAAGGACTAGTTCCAAGAGCTAGCACGCAGATTCGTCCAGTTAAGAGAGGCCCCCGAGTCTGTACACCAGAGCCCAGTGATCGATGAACGCTCGACGGAGACAGCCATTATCAACTCAACTGAATTTTCACTTTGTGCGCGGTCAATAACAGAATTTTCTTCATTCTGTTCCCATTATCCCCGCCACTCTGCAGGCCATCGGCCACATTCGCACCGAGTTCTAAGCATGCCGCTCATTGCCCCGTCCCTTGTTGCGGATGCCGGCACGTAATCTCTGTTACTGGCACAAGAGCCTGGCAGCGTGGCCACGAGGTTGTTCATTTCCAAGCGAATGGCTCTCTGCGTGAAGGAAACTGGATGACGCACTCATTGTCTGGGGCCCAGTGCACGACAAACGGCTAGCATTTAAAAGCTTAATATAGCTGACTGCTTCACATTTAACCACCAGCTATCGAGCTCTAGCGGTTCACATGCTTCATGCACCAGACCGAATTGTGGCAATAACAGACACAGCTCTTGAAGCTCGTCGTGCTTCTGTCCATTGAACCCTAACCCAAGCATTGAAACAAAATGCCATACTTTCTTTTTCGCACAAGGTTCTACAGAAATTCTGTATATCAATACAATTCCATCCCCGGCTGTCCTTTTAAGCGAAATACTCCGCTGGTGCGGGGTAAGCCTGATGTCCATCCAATATTTCTGTGTTTACAAAAGTTCTTTCCTGTTTCACTTCCTTCAGGTAAGACCTTAGTCATGTTGCCGCAGCTACTGAACGTCAGCCAGCAGAAGAATTTCATCAAGCTTCGACAGTAACACGGCTTCTTAGCTGTTAATTGCTTTTCCTGGTCCAGTTTCGTCACCAAACGCCTCCGAAAACTACTATTTTTCAAGATCACAATTGCAGCCCTGCATCTCAATTTCGGTGAATCCCTCTTTCCGTAGCCATAATCCACCGAATACGGAGATGGTCTACTTCCCCGGCAGCGGAGAGCCCGACACGATTCTAACAGCCATGGTGTCATTTAGCTCTGTCTGAACGAAAGCTTGTACGTCTGCTCTGCTTCTGGTCAGTCCTCAGACAGACACGTACGACCTTAATGCATCTTCCAGTACCATGAACTACCTCCCCTTCCCGCTATGGTCCTTTTTTTTCTTCCTTTTTTTCCCCCATGCGACCACACTTCCTTGTCATCTTCGCTTGTTTCCTGCAGCGGTGCCCGCTCGCGAAAGAGCGGAGAACTGAGGCCTGAGGTTTACGGCGTTATTATTTTTTTTAAAGAAAAGATGATTGTTGCGTGTATTATGTCGCGGGTTATTACCAGCTCACTGTACAGCACAGTAGACAGTACTCATTCAGCAAAATCTTCTGCAGCTTTTACACTCGTTGGTCGCACTGACCATGGGCGGAAGAGGTTCGTTTGAGGTCTTGTTTAGTTTGTCTGTTGTCATTTGTAGGGAGTTACGAAAAGCCCATTCAAACGTGTACATGTACATACAACAACAAGTAGAGAGATAAGAGTGCAAAGTAGCATCAACAAGTGACGAAAGCAATCCAATCATAGTTTGTTTGTTTTGTTTTTTTTTGGGGGGGGGGGTGAAAATGAAAAGCAGTCGATGGTGTCAGCACATTTTGGCAATGGCAAATGAGATACAATGGTTATCCCGAGGTCTATGCATGCTGACGTGTAGGGGTGAGGCTTTGAGAAAGGAGTCGGACATTTGTTGTATATTAAAGATTCATTGAGCCACATGCGTACGCATCGTTCGTATGTATGTACAGAGTAGAAAGGAGAAAAAAGTACAAGCTCCGAAGAGGACAGACATCTGTCAGTCTGACAGAACAAAAATCGAAAGAGACTTTTCTGTTGTCCTGCCCTTTGTGAATGCCTGCGTGCGTTCGTGCATGCGTACGTCTGTGTGTGTGTGTGCGTGGGGGGGTTGAATCCGTCCCTTTCATTCTTCTTCCTTAGCCTCCTCCCACCCCATCTACTTCATTCCTTTCGCTATAATCCCCACCCTAACCCACCTAGCGTCTTTCTATCGCCGGCTACGCATACTGGCAAAACCCTGCTGTTAGAGTGTATTGACAGGACGTGCCCAAGACCTGTTTAGCTACAGACGTCAAAGGCAAACGTGAGGCTGGCCGGTCATACAAATGGACTTAAGCAACATGCCCTGCCATGCCACAAACAGCTCACGTGACACAATATCGAAACTTTTTCTTTCTACTTATCCAAGTTTTTGCTGTGATACACGGCCTTAGTAGCCTTCTCGGCACAAAACGCACTCATTCCCACGACGATAAGCGTGCTACTCATGAGTTTTGCAATAATGTTTTAGTTTGATACTTCTCGGGGAACCTGGAGTGGAACAATTCTCAAACCGGATTTAAATCACTTCTAGATTTTTAAAAAACGTAGCCTGCAAACGTAGTATAATTTACATTCTTGCAAGGCCACTCGGTGGCGCCGGGAAAGCATCGATAACCCCAGTTGTATGAAACACCAACAAATCCGCTTGCAGCTATGAACATTTGAAATCGTTAAAAAAATTCAAAGATTTTTTAAAGGATTTCGCCGTGCTCGCCCACGTAACACAGATACACGTCTATATCATATACAGGCATAAACGCACGCGTGCGCGCGCTCACAAACACACAGGAACGCGTCAGTCAGACGACACCCTCCTCAGTGCGCGAGGCTGATCACTAAGCGACCCTGCCTGTCAGTATTTATAGGAATGCTCGCATATCTCACTGATAAGTGATATGGTACTTAAATTGTGCACCTGCTGATAACCGCCTGATGCATGTTCGAAACCCGACAAGTGACTATACTTTCAAAACTGATTAATCGAGACACCTTTTGCTCTCAGATTTATGGTGTTGTAAGCCAACCAGAAGCGGAATAAAACGACAATAAACCGACATAAGCAGCGAATAGTTCTGGTAAGCCTCAAATCTTACAGCTACGTTCAGAACGTAAATTCTACTGAGGGCCTTGCCTAGCCCTACAAAGCATTTCCAAGACACTTTACTCTCACATTTGACGGCCACAATACCTGATGACTTCATACTCAGCCTGTTCCGGATGATAGACTCAAATACGTTGCATGATGTTTCCCTTTCCCTCCCATCCCCCTCCACGATACAGCCCTAGTTGCTGCGTTAATTAAACAGACACTCATTCAGCTTCCCCCGCCCACCACCATCAACAAAAGAAGGAAAGAACCAACCAGCAAACCAACCAACCAAAGTTACCGACTTCCTTTCCGTTGCTAAGGTGCCTTACCCCGGAAACTCTGTGCCTTACCCCAACCCATCCTGCTCTCGCGCCCCGTCCAACATTTTCTCGTTTCTCTCGCGCTTGTCGATTTGGATTTGTGAGGGACAATGTGACTAACTACACTTCGTCTCCAACCTGCTTATTAGCACAGACCCTTCTCTTCGGGCACCTTCACGTTCCTTGTCAGTTAATCATGGAAAAAATGAAGACTTTTGGACGATAGAAACCAGTCAAAACCTAGACAGCGGAGGTTTCCTCGACTTCAGGTTGTACTTTTCAATAAGAACCCACCCCCTAAAAAACAAACAAACAAACAAACAAAGATCGACGATGTAGTTAATAAATACATCTGTTCTTCCGGACAGAAGAGACCATACAGTGTAGGTGCTATCTTGTAACATGAGGCTCAGAAGGCCTAGCAACCGGACGGACGGAGATGGAGAACAATAGGGCGTTAGAACATGGGCCTTCTATTCTCCACTGAAACTGGCTTATAATTAAGAATAATTTCCCTAGCCACCATCCTATTCTAGTTAGGCCAACTTTCTGACATTCAGATTGTGGCTCCTGTGGTCTTCACGTAGCTTCATCCACTTACCCCCATACTGACATAGGTATCAAAAAAACCCTCAAATTTAGACTCGCGGGGCGCAGCATAAACATGGCAGAAAAGCTTGAGACATGAAACGGAAATCCAGTTAACGCTTCTGGATTCGTTTCCATTATGCACTGTCGACTGCGTGAAGAGCGGGGAAATAACCTTGTGATGTCCTCAGGACGGCACTCTGATGAGGCCACCGCTCGGAAAGGGAAAGCAGAAAACGTTTGATTTCATTGCTGTCAAAAGTTCCTGGCATCCTTAATGCAGACGAACACTTTTGTCGTGTCTCCATCCGCGGTACGTATAGGTACATCAGAAGTTTTGTCGACTGAAGTCTGGGAAAGCGTACAGTGCCTGCGTACGTTGGAATCTAGGCGCCTGCAGTGTACGTGTGTCGAACTAACTTTTCAAGGAATGGTCATTGAAGCTGATCAAAATAGTTCATCGGTACTTCTTTGGTCCGACAGGGTCATCGTAAACTTCTAAGCTCTCGAAGCGATCTGACGGCAAACTATCGACCACGCTCAGCACTTCAATCTCTGAGCATACCACCACCTTCCACGGCAGAAAAACGTGCGTGCTAGCTCCCTGAACGTGGCCCTTGAGTGTTCGTGCAAGAGATTGTGTTCGTGTTCGTGCAAGAGATTGTGTGTGTGTGTGGGGGGGGGGGGTTCTGTACATGGCCAGGTTCGGCGAACTGGGACGCACATTCATCCAGTTAAGGCTTTTAGAGCAAACACATGTATGGTATTTGCGGTAAATGCTGATATCACTTGATCAGGACGCTGACTCAAGCTATGTCTAAGGACAAAAAGGGACGAATATGTGTGCAAGCCTGCAATGCTTTCGATCTTTCCTGGCGACAGTTAACGGGTAACTACAAAAGCCAGGCTATCGTTCCCAACAGTACGTGAAAGACAATTGTACACGTTGACCTGGGAGAAGCAGTCTTTCTGAGCGCAGTTCACAAAGAAACCCCTTCAGTGACACGAAGCCCTCGCCACTTCTGGAAATGTTTCGACAGGCCAAGGCAAACTCGCAAGTTGCGGTGGGCGTGGAGACGCTGTTTGGAAAGATACCGAGATGCCACGCTAGGTGGAATGACGTCAGAATCCAAGAACTCCGTGACGTCGCTACCTATCTTTACCCTGGAGTGTAGGTCTTTATTCATAGTTTAACTCGAGACCCTTGCGTCTTAACGCGCTGACTAGCTGCAATAGGCTACTCAAGACTTTCCTTGCAGTCCGGACTCTTAGGCGACCACATGTTGATAGTAAGATACGAAGTGCTTGGTTTGTATATAGTCCGTCCAGCCAACCATGCAGCCGAAGCGGCAGTCTCACGCTTCTATCAAGCCTAGCAAAAACAGCGGTACATAACAAGTTCAAGCGGTTGCAGCAAGAACAGGACTTGGTGTTGTCTAAATCCGATCAGATCTTTGTAGGTGCCAACACTGCAGACACGCTGTGATATTGCTATGGAACCCTGCTGGCCAAATCTCTCCACTGAAATTGGATACAATGTTTCAGACGCCCGGACTAGCTCGTCATGAGCGCCGTTTTCTATTTGTGTCTCGCCCGGTCCCTCAAATGCTAAACACACAGCTGTCACCAGGCTAGGGACGACACATCTGCACACATGGGGACAGGGTGCATGAAGTTTCCTATCTCCTTCCCGTACACAAAAAAGCTCGTAATCTTTCCAGTCTGAGCAAGCCCTATGGGCTCTGAAATATGCGAAGCATTATAAAAGTTAGGAATGAGCGTCTTTTGCTGCAAAGACTGACAATATACCTTCAAACGGAAAACACTTTTTCACCAGCGAAATAATCATGCACGTTCAATAAGACATGTGTTAACAAAATCAACTCGTTCCAAGCAGTAAAACGTTAATCGGCAAATGATGGAGGAGTGTTAAAGTATAAGTTTTAATATAATGGCACGCAACGGGTTCAACGTATCATCCTGACTTTTCCTCAGTTTGCCTTTCTATTTCTGTATCAGTCGACCTATCGGCCAATTACTTCAAGACATGCTGCAATAGTTCGAAAATTAAAAAAAAATCTGCAGATGATGTGTGTGTGTGTATGTGTCAGAGGGAGGAATCTCGTTTTACATATGTATACTGCTTTATAGACTCGAAGACTGCGCTCGGAACCAGACCAAGATTATCCCACCTCTTTTCCCCACTCTCCCTAACATTACAATGATTAGTCCCTCGTCACCTGAGAAGATCGGTCTCGCGACAACTTGATTAAAACGGTCTGTGCTTCTGCCATGCGCACGTCCACTGGGTGTAGACACTGACCTCAGGACGGACTTGGCACGGCCAGCCGAGGAGATTGTCGTGACTCACAAGCAATCAAACACAGCGCTTCCTGGGGGTCCGATCCTCCCAGTCAGCTTCTGATCGGAGGCCGAGGCTTCAGCATCAACCTCCTGTGGGAAGGCGACACTGTGCAAACTGTAGCCTCTCGTTTGATTGTCCTCCACCGGCAACTTGTTGTCAGGAACACAGCAAGTCGCTTCCATCGAGTTCCTGTCGCCAAATCAACTCATACTGATGCGTGCCCAGCAGTTTGGGAACCAATCCTTCGTTCCTACATGCTGCCACATGCCCGCCTTTCGTTGCTTACGGAGTCGTGTTACTGGCTGGGTCTCAAGAATAACACAGCTACCTAATTAAACTATTAGTATGACTCTGAGCCTCCGACTTTTTGTCTTATTTGCATGCGCGCATAAAAGGTTGTGGTTTTATTATATGTCACCGTTTGGCCACTCTTTCTTGAACTGCTCCCGCATTCTCCATCTTTTCTTTTCCCAAGTTATTACTTCGTATTTTCGGTTCAAAACATTGTTTATTTCGTTGAATGCGCTTCGCAATCAACCGTTCACCACCGCTGATGAATAAGAGGGTCAGGGCATGAAAATTGTCCCTTAACATTACTAGTACTCAAGTTTACTTCTTGATACGACATCAATGTCTGCTGGGTAGAAATGCTCTTAAATGCTAGGGGGGAAATGCACAAGCATTGGTGCTTATAAAAACTAATGCAAAAACCGGGTCTGGGATAAAAACAGCACAAAATGGTGACTAAAATGTACGTTTTGGACTTCATGTATTCGTAGCTGCAACCTTATCGGATAGGCTGTCGAGGCAAGGAGACCAAGTACAGGAGATGCCGTATTGTGCCAAGCCCCTTGTTTTTGTCAATACTGCTAATGGGCCCTACAGGGTGATTTATGGAGAAGCTACAGAGAGGGCTATTATAGCGATTCAACCGTTACAGCCGTCTCCTCTGGGGCCCCTGGTTTCACGCGCTGTATGGCAGAAGTCTGAAACTGTAGACACAGCTCTCTAGTACGCCGACTTTGTGTTCTTTGCGGTTCACGGTCACAATTTGAAACTATCGGCCGACATCGCCCTACATCCTGGGCTTCCCAGCGTTCCTCAGATCCAGTATACCTTCCCCCACCTTCCCGCTAACAAATTTCTAATACATTTAACTAAAATGTGGACACTCTTTACAGCGGTCTGCGTACTAGATGCCTGGGCTGGCTTGACTGAGCGTTCAGATGTCCTGTTCAGATGCAACTGTGCACGTAAAAGACTGATAAAAGCGAACTGGACTTGAGACTGCTGTTATGACTAAGTGCAGATAAGAACACTCGCGCAGTTTAGCGCCGAGACGCGAAATGGGTAACGGTTCACTTGTTATATTCACCAGATCCACGCCTATGTGTCCGTGCTAGGCTCAAACAACAAGGAGGGCGGAAAAGGACACTGCTTCCGAGGGTCATTCACGCACGCACGCACGCACGCAAGCGCGCGCACACACACACACACACTACGATGGCTCGTCTTTTGTTACGAGGTGCTCACCTGCTACTCCCAGAGCAGCCATAAACTGTACGCACCAGAATCTAGTTGACGGCATTCACATACATTCCAACAGCGATGCAGTCAGTAGCTACCAGTTTCACAGGGTGGAAAACCACATTTATACGTTTGTGTTTCCTTCTCTATCATCACTCCTCTGCTTTGGACTTACTGACAACCTGATCTTCACAGTGTCACTGAGCGTTTAATGTTTTCTGTTTACACTAATATTCATCACCATGTCTTGCGTCATCTATACCGAGGTGGGCGGTAGGGGTGGAGGGAGGAGACGTGGAAAGCACGCAAGGCAGATGAAGAACGCACTTTCTGTTCATCCATAATGTCCGGACAGCATGTCGCCCTAGATCTGGCGGTCAAAGCGGGACAGAAACTTTAGGAAAATCTTCTGACTGCCCCGTATTCTCCTCTTAGAAGGTTCACATCCCGCTTCTTAAGCAAACTACCCTAAGAACAACCACCACCTCGCCCGATATCAGGATCCACCACAATCTTGACGGTTCAGGCAAGTTCACGCATGTGCAGCAACTTAAAGCGTTTTAGTCTGGATGTCGAGGCGTCTCCTGGCGCCACTGTCCCCGGCATCGGGGCAAACTTTCTATATCTGCCCTCTCGTAGGTTTGATCGCCGCCAATGATTTAAGCTGCGATGCAAAAGATACGTTTGCTTTACCTCTTATGGGTGGACGAGGCAAAGAGCCGATTAGATTAAAATGTATCTATTTTCAGATAAACACAGCTCACTCCCGTCACATCATCCCATCGTTCTACCCACCCACCCCACACACACACACACAAATGCCACGGGCTTAGTTCTGAGAAGCAAATGGCAGATCAATTAATGACAGCCTTCTTGGCTGGCGGCGTCCCAATGAAACCTTTTCTTGCGGCCAATCTGTCCCAGAGAAGGAGAGCTCGCGGCCTTGGTGACTGCCCCAAACCCCGGTCCAAGTCTAATACAGTCTGGCACCCTCCTTGCTTCCATGGTCGCGGAGCGCAGCCTGGCAGACACCTAGCCGCGCAAATCCTCCAACAAGCAACAGCTTGGGTAGGCCATTAGCCTGCAGTCTTCGCATGGTTCATGACGATGCAGTGGGCGCCACTAATGGCATCCCTCTGAGAACGTACACACTACGCCATGGCCGTCGCTTGTCCTACTGCCATTAGCTCCAGCACGCGTCGGTGCAAGCGCCATGCGTGCGCTCTGCACAGTGCAGCCACCAATACCCCCACCCATCCTCTCTTCTCCACTGTCCGCCTGCCCGCCCCACTTTTTCTCCCGCCGGCAATAAACTGCTCCTGCCCAACGAAGGCGCGTGCTGCTGCCAAGAACGTACGGACGGTTGGACAGACAGACGGACGGACGGACGGAGGTTAGGTCGCCGAAGAACTCAATCGACTGTCCGCGCCGGGGACTGCACCTGCGACCTGTTTCACGGGGCCATGGAACGCGACTGACGCTAAGTAGTAGCATCTGAGCTCTTACGGTCGCTCGCGGTCATTCGGTCTGTACAACTGGGCTCTGTCCTAAACAGCCATGCCTTGCGTCCTCTGCACTTCACACTGACAAAAATGTCCAGAGTTCACCTCAGACAATCATCACCCCCGACCTCTGACACAAGTTTATAATTATATTTTTTTAAACATCGGCCAGGCCAAGTTTTTATTGTTTGACCCATTTCTCTTTCCACCATTGTCAATACTGCCACAGACATCACAGTCACTGTGCATCCCTTTTACATCTCCCCCTCTCCCCTCCCCTCAACACCTTTCTCTTTATACACTTTGCTTAGGACAAATACATGGCACTGTAACTAACCTCCTTCTCATTATCTTCTTGCATTACATCATTATGTAGAAAGTTTGGGCAGCTGCAGACAATGACTTGCGTTTGGTTTCTATATCCCATTCCACCCTCAACACACATTTGCTCTTCAAATAAACCTTTCTGTGGCTGTCTTTCATAGTAAGCTGGCAGTTGAGTGGGGATGGGTCCAAAAGCACAATTAAAACAGCATGTGATTTTATTAACAGCAGGCATCAACGTACTGTTTTAACATCCAGTTTAACCTTATTCCAGAAGAGAAGAGAAAGAAAGTGGGGGTGGAAGTGAAAAACATTGGATGATGGTCAAAAACAGGGAAGTGAAAAAAAAAAATAAAAGAAGCCTAAACAAAACCATCATTCAGAAGCTTCTGGGAACAAAAACAAATCTAAACTCCACTGGTAGCAGGAACAGGTTGGCTTGATCAATAAATGCAACAAACTCCTTGTGCATGCTTCTCACCAAACAAAATGCATACAGCTGCTGGGGAGTCTTACAGATATGAGAAATTACAATGCATATTCACTGAGAATTCCAAGAAGACACAGCAATGAGAAAAGGAAAATAAGCTGTTTAAGAATATTAAGTAACTGTAAGTTAATGTGACTACCACTAGGGCAAGAACTATCTGTTTTATCTGCATACCTATAGGTTCCAGAAATACTTTAAAGAAAATAAAGAAATATTACTCACATGCTCACACCAGGTGGTGGGTCCCACACACATTCTCCAGTGGTCAGGTTGGCATACATGCGTTCTTTTGACTGGGGTTCGATTATTTCCACCCATTCCCACCTTTAAAAAAGCACAATGCAAAAAACACCTGAGTGTTTCTGAGTACAGTTCACTACAGTCATGTCATTCTTAGAATCTACATGAGTGAATGTCAAACATGGATGCACTTAAGATGTCTCCATACAACCAACTGCATTTTTGAAAAGTATTTTAACATTCATAATGCACTGCATTACAAATTTACATGTATTGACTTTAAATTAACTGCCAGCATATAGGCTGGGTATGCCAACAGACAACGTGACAGCTTACCTAGTGAACACCACCAAAGCTTGTCATAGTTTGTCAAGCTCAGATCCCCTTTCCCATTCCCTTTTAACAATCTTGCTTGGTTCTTTTTTATGGGTGGTCGGGGTTTGGGAGGGACACTAACAAACATCTGACCAGGTCTAGCCATATGGCATAAATAAAACGCTACTTTGAAAACTTTTCATGTAGCAGGTAGACAAACATCATTTTATCTATTCTAATACTTTCTGATTTTGTTCTGACCTCATCACACAGTATTCAATATTTTTTATAAATGGCTTGTAAATGCCTTTCTAGTATCTTTCTATTGCCTTTCTGCTGGGTGTCCATATGCTTATAACTATAATTTGTCTTCAACATAAGACTTAAGAGGTTCCATTCTAACACAGTACAGTTCAGTTAATAAAATGTTTTAGGTGATTTAAAAAAATATATATGTGTGTACTGGTTGATTCTCCTGGTGTTCTAGTGGTTAAGGTGTCCACTTTGGAGGCAGGAGGCCAGGAGGCTCGCACCCCAGCAGAGTCATACCTAAGACTTTAAAATTGGCAATATAGTAGCTCCCCTGCCAGATATGTGGCACTATAGGGAACAGTACTACTACTTGGACTGGTTTGCCCATTGTCAGTATAAACTATAATGTGACTGAGGCCTGTGTTGTGACAGCTGTTTCACTTTCAGTGTGGCATCACATGATTAATTTGTCTACGGAACACTATCCTGATATGCATCTAGTCTGTGGTGGCACAATAACCTACAACCAATCAACTTCTTTTCATCAAATCACCAAATAGGAGCATGGTGATATGGAACTCAGAATGGAGTCATGTGAACAGATTTCTCATGTAATCAGAACTCATGTTAGCCAAACTGCACTGTATTTGGCAAATTTCTAGCTCTTTCATTAAAAATGGATAAACTTCTCTATAGTGCCTTTTTCAAAATCCTTATCCTCATCTAAACTGCACTGTAGGACATTGTGACTCTATTTAATGTGAAGTGAGAAATTACAGGGATAAAGAAAACTGAATATAATTTCAAAACATCAAGGTGATTTCCTTGTTTCTGTTTTTAAAAAATGCAACCAGAATGAGTCATACTCATATAACAGAAGGGTGGGACAGGATAATGTCATTTTCAAGGGCCATGTCATTCTTTTAAATTAACATGTTACTGAAAGCTTAGACATTAGAGTCTCTCCCCACATCATGAAGTACATGTAGTTTATAGAAAAAAAAAACAGAAATCAAAGGCTATTTCTATATTTACAAATTATAATAATGATGTTATACTTATAGACTAACAATAGCAATGACTACTTTCCTACAAAAATCCTCATAGTTAAAATGTGTTTTTTTCCCTCAAACTAATTTAAAGTTAAACATGTAGATTACTCCATAATAAATCAGAACAAAACAGAAACAAGTGAACATGCATATAATCAAAATACAGATGACCACAGTTCTGTCTAGTCACCAATCTGTATCCTCCTACAACCAAGCAATGTGTGAAGCCCCTTTCTAAATTCTATTCATAAAGTACCACATACACCAGTTTTTTCCTTAAGAATTTTTAAGAATCTCCTAGAAATTTTGCTTCTGTTGTGTGCATTGGGGAAGATACTCCTCCAGATTCATCTAGATGGTGTCAAGATGCACTGATTACTGTAGGACACAGCAGATGTCTTGTATTTGAAGGAATAGGAATGACAAAGTAGTCTGTGTGTAAATTGATAAATACTGAGTGTGCAGTTTCAGTTTGCTGTAGTTACTATATAAGTAATCACTAAAACTTTTTATAGTAGTAACATTTTTACAGGGCATTAACATCTACACTCATGATGATAGCTGATTGTTGGAAAAAAAAAAGTATGCAGACACAAGACTTTACTAAATATGCTGATGATGTCTTAGACTAAATCAAATGAGTCACATTTGGAATCATGGGCCAAATCAACCGCCATGTTCAGTAAATACACTTAACTTTTTAATGGAATTTGACATCAAACTCAAACACTTTCTGCTCTCTCTCTCACACACAAAGTGAGAGAAAGGTGAGATGACAGACACTGAGAATAAATAAAACCTAATAGACATACTGGGATGTAGAAAGACATAAGTATTTGTTCATTGAGAAAGAAGGTTAGAAAAGATAGATCAAAAGTTTACGAGTGAGTCCAGGGAGAATGTACCAGGTGAATATGTCAAGAAAGACTGAAATGGGTGGGTTAGTGAAAAGTCTTCCACTTCTGCTCTATGCAATTTAAAATACAAAGAGAACTTACTTTCTTCTGGTCGGGAAAAAAACACAGAAACTTTATGTATCTGAGAATCTTTCTTAATGTTTATTCAACCCTTTTTCATTACACTTTATCTCCTCTGCCGTGTGCTGTAGATGTAATGCATGTTATGTAGTGACTTATGATAGCAAGTGCATTTGCGTTTAAGACAAAATTAAGAAAACTGTTTTACAAGTAAGATGTTTAATCTACACAGAAATAATTTTCAATAGTATGCGTTAGAAAGTCGCCGATTTCAGCCGTATATATTCCTACTCCTTTTAACTCAAATGGTAGTGCTTTCAGTGCTTCACGTGTTGCTGTTCTTCGCACCGGCTTCTACAGTTCATCTCATAAGCCTGTTCTCTTTTTTTTTTCCCCTGTTAGTTACTATTTTTCGACTAAAGTCAAAGTTTTAATTTTAAGTAATCAACATTTTCTGTTCTTTACTGCACGACCGTAGATTTACACAAATCTTTCATTACAGACACACATGTGCTGCACGAGCATGTAAACACCGAAAGCGAGTGGGCAGGGCAACATATAAATGGACAGCAGGCACCTGTCTTCATAATCTGCAGGTTGGTGTCGACACAGTCGAAAATCACAGAAGAATTCAATAAAAAGAATCAAAATCATATTAATGCAGATCTCACCTTTCTGCCATTTTTTCAACAATTTTCAAGAAGTATCCGAGGAATCAACGATGAAAGTCACATTAATCAACATAGCTTAGTCCGATTAGACAACCACCAACCGCCATGATGGCTGGAAGATTCCGTGATTCCGATCACAGAGAGGTAAAATAATTGAGCACCAGACGGTTCGCTCTAAGATTTAACAGATCATTTCAGATGAAATGCAAAAATGTAAAGGCATCTGTAAACTGGATGCGGCTTTCGAAATGTTCTTCTTCTGAATTATTTTTAAACGGAAGTTACAGGTGTGAGTCTGTCGTATTTGGTCTGCGACTTCCGGTTCGTCATCATTGTTTTTATTTTGTTCCGAAAGCAGCCTTCAAAGTTCCAGTAAATAAAGTTATCTCACCAATAGGTAAATCGTTTAAGGAGCCAGAAATATTTCTTGCGACTTTTGTTTGTTTAATCGGTCATATATTAAACAGAAAGTCCCTCTTGCTGGTATAGAATTTTCGTTGTTAGGTTGCAGTTGAGTTTGCTGTTCAGTAGTTAGTTGGTTTGACCAGAGACTGAGGTAATCAATCCCCTAAACATGGTCTTAGGAATATAGCAAGCAAATCAATTAACTATTATAATAAATAAGCTTTTAGAATATTTCTTGTTATTTTTTGTGTTTAAAGGCTCCCGCCTAGATGATAGACCTGGTGTATTTCAGTATTAGAGTTAGAATTTAGAATACTGAATAAATACATTCTTGATTCTACTTGTTCGGCCAAAATTTGTGTGCCTCTGTACCCTCTCTTTTGTTTCGGTTGTAATTCTTAATATTTCAACACAGGCTTTGTGGTGGTACAGAGAGACTTAAAAATCGCGCTTCTCATGAATTCATGAACAGAACACACACCATCTTTGTTGTCATTGTCATCCTGCTTAGAGTTCTTCTGTTACATGTTTCAGCGATGCATGTAGTTATTAAGGACTTGAATATTAGCGTATTATCTATCCTGTAGATCAGAGTTCAGTCTTCAGTGATTTTGTTTTATGATCAGATAAATGTTTTTCTATTTCTTAAATGTCTTTAAATATCTTCTGTTTACAGCTGATGCTGTGTATTGACAGCACTAATAGTAACATGAGTGTTCCGTCTGCTGAAAAGCCAGAAGAGGTCGGCAAAGAGGAGTGGATGCAGAGGTTACAAAACACCCACATCACACGTGCAGACATGAACAAGCTTATCATGAATTACCTTGTGACAGGTACGAAATCCCATCTGGTTTTGGGGTGCCTACTTTTAAAATATGGAAATGGAGATTTCCACCATAGTGCTGTTTCACATTTTTGCATGTAATACCAGTATTCCCCCCCCCCCCTCTGTAGCTTAGTTACAAAACATATTTTTCTATGTCTGTCAGTGTATACTCAGTGTATGAAAGCATGCTGTCACTTCAGCACTTTAGAAATTCAGGAGAAAAGTTCCAAACTTAGTTCATCAGTAGACATCATGTTGCAAGCTGCTCACATATTATTAATGAAAGCTTTAGATATTTCTTGTCTTCTCCACTGTGCTGCATCTGCTGGGATAATTTGTTTAAAAAAGAAATTTAAGTATGTTTTCAACAGAAGGATTCAAAGAAGCAGCAGAAAAGTTCAGAATGGAAGCAGGTGTTGCACCCCCAATTGAACTGGATGCTTTGGATAACAGGATTCAGCTGCGTTCACTTGTACAGAATGGTCGTATCCAGGAAGCCATCTTGATGGTCAACAACCTTTATCCTGAATTGTTGGACAATGACCGCTACCTGTTCTTTCGGCTTCAGGTAGTCTTAGTCTTCCTTTTTGTGGTTGTGGGTGTGTCTGCCTCATGTTTAACTGTGACCTTTAGGACGCTGGATGTTGGAATCTTTGTTGTCAATTCCTTGCAGGAAAGAATGCAAGGCATGCAGTCCAACGTTCATTATTATTATTAAGCATTGAGTTTTTCAGAACAGCTTTTCTTTCTTCTTTGTTAGTTTTTTTTTAACTTCTTTGTTGAATTTTAGTAAATGCTTCACAGCATAGTGGGTGCATCTGTGGAGTTATCCTTTATGTTTGCAGCAACAAAAGCTTATAGAACTCATCTGCGAAAAGGACGTAGAAGGAGCTTTGGAATATGCACAGAACTACCTATCAGAGCGTGGAGAGGAAAACCCTGATGTTCTTAATGAGCTGGAGAAAACTTTGGCACTGTTGGCCTTTGAAAACCCAGAAAATTCACCATTTGGTGAGCTGCTTCACCCTTCTCAAAGACAGAAGGTGAGGCTTGGCATTTTTGGTGGACACAACCTTTTTCTGACTTCCTCATATGATGTGAATGTGTGAATCCCCTATTGGTAGCTGGCCAGTGAATATTTACAGGCAGATTTCATTAAAATTTATGGTCCATGGGACTCACCCTTGAGCATTCTTTTAGTAGGGAAAAAAGCGAGTCCTTGGGATGCACAAGTTGAAATATCTCTGCATCTTCTCAGATATTTATGTGTGGTAGAAAAATGATAGGGTGTTATGGAAAGTCCTACATCATTGTGCATGGGAAAACCTGGAACTTGCATGCCAGCGTGCCTTATTTAATGAACTGACAACCCAGACTAGCATAAACTATTTTTCAATGCTGGCATGTGCAAAACGCAAAGCCATCATCTCACATCTGTCTAGTGTGGTACTCATGATCCGACAACCCCCCCTCCCCCACCACCACCACACAAAAAAAGCAAGTAGGCATTATCACTCACCTGTGAGTTCAGAACAGTAACAGCTCACCTGCCATCAAGACTACATTGTTACAAACTACAAATTCCAGAGGATTGGTATTTCAGGAAAATTATGGTTCAGTTCCAAAAGTTTTCTAAGTTATGGAATTCCATAAGTAAACTTTCTTACTTAATGCTTTGACTTAGATTGCTGTTCTGGTATGGTGTTTAGTCATCTGTTTCTTTTCATTTAGGACATACTGAAAGCTAGACAAGTAGGAGTTCTGGTGTTTAGTCATCTGTTTCTTTTCATTTAGGACATACTGAAAGCTAGACAAGTAGGAGTTCTGGTGTTTAGTCATCTGTTTCTTTTCATTTAGGACATACTGAAAGCTTAACAAGTAGGAGTTCTGGTGTTTAGTCATCTGTTTCTTTTCATTTAGGACATACTGAAAGCTAGACAAGTAGGAGTTCTGGTGTTTAGTCATCTGTTTCTTTTCATTTAGGACAT
>SMGT01006398.1:222808-239326 GCA_004794575.1 Lanistes nyassanus
AATTTTAGATGTAAAATGCATGTTCAGAATGGTGGCAGGTGTTTAGAGACGTGATGTTTTGAGATGATAAATAATGTTGATAATCTAATTGTATTATTCTTGGAAAAAGGCAAGGGACTCATTGTGAAAATGAGAGAGATCAATATATATTCTAAGATTGTGATTCTGAACAAAAGAATGACAACTGGGTTTCTTACCTGTTAACTGTTAAGTGCTTACACACTTGGGCTACCACTTTTATAAACCAAAAAATATGCTGTTTTTCCTTTTTCAGATGTGAAATAAGTACTATTTTTCTTCCAGATCACGTGTCCATTAAGCATTTTTTTTAGTGTCCAAAAGTGCCATTTTTAACCAACATTGTGGCAAAATGGAGTCAAGCAGGGATGGGAGAGTTCCAAAATTGTTTACCCAGCAGGTTAAAAACTGAAGAAATTCACGAGCTCACTTAAATTTCCACCAACTCTAAAAATCCATTAAGCATGTCTAGAAAGTCGTTTTTCTTGCTCACAAATTTCTAGAATTTCACCCCAGCATTCCATTTAATTCTGGCATGAGGTGCTGTTTTCGTTTTGTTTTTTAGTACAAAGATGATTGTGGTTGCATTTCAGAGTGCTAAACATAACTTGAGAAAACGTAACATCTATGTCACCTCCGCAGCGTTTGTTAATGTCTGGGAGAAATTCTCGATTCGTGACAATACTAATGCCAGTGTGATTTTTTTCAGGTTGCTAGTGAGCTGAATGCAGCCATACTTGAACTGGATGCTACTCCTCGCCTGGCCAGTCTTCTGAAACTTTTGTTGTGGGGACAAGTAGAGCTAGACAAACGCAAAGTGAAATATCCACATATGACAGACATTTCACAAGGCAAGATCGAAGACACCAAGTGACTCTCTTTCAAGCAGTCTGTGAAATAATGTATTATACGTAAGAATGTTAAAGGTACAAGTGATTTGGGGAGTGAGCATTAAGCTGGAGAAATGTGATCAATTCAGATTAAAGTCTAGTTAATGTCTGCGCATGTTTGTATGAGACGGCGTGCAAGAGTGCAAAGCCATGTGTGACGTGACCATAAAATGATAAATGCAGAAAATGCCTGTTTTGTATAACAGAATTCTAGTAATCTAGTAATAAATGAAGCAGTAAACTGACTGCCAATGGCATTAGCGGTTTACGTTTACTCATACAGCAGCTTCAAAAGTACAGACAGTAAGGACAGACAATAGGACAAAATAAGACTCGATAAAAAAGAGATTTCTATATCTCTCCAGTTTATTTGAACAGATAATTGGACAAAAATTCACATGAGAATATTACATAAATTTGTGCAGTGCATAGGTTGTATCGGTCATTTGTTTTAGAGACTACTTGATGTTTCTATGTGGAGTGAGAAACTTATTGCCGCTGATGCATATCTAACACTATTGGTGGCATACCATTTTCTTCCCCAACCCCCTTCCTTTGTCAGAGTGCATGTGGTTTTTTTGTGCAGGCATGTGTGCATGTACTTGTATCCTTGCAAGTTTAGACAATGTACATCTGCTACACTGTGCTGATAATCAGAAAGTTAAACTTTGCCAATATGCCCTGGAGACTGGTGTCATTTTGTTTCGCTCAATACTTTCATAAAAATGTTTTTATTTCTCCTCTGGAGAAGATCTGCCACGTTCCTTACTTTCGACTCTCTCTTTGCTACGTGTATGGGTACGGCAGGCTCCCTTGATTGCATACGTCAGCATACGGTTGTGTCTAGCGCTGCCAGAACTTTGTTGGGGTATTTTGTATTCAAATGAAAAAGTCAGTTTTCTTCCTCAACCTAATCTGCCATATATAGAAAATACTGACAAAGACACCACCATTAAATTACTAGGCACATTTTAGGGTAGTTTTTTTAAGTTTCAAACTGAATGTTCTATGCCTCCACACCAGACGATTTTCAGGAGTTCTATACATGCAGAATTCACTCAATTTTTTAAGTTTAATAAACTTTATTACAGCAAACCCAATTACAAATGACCATATGCTTTAAGACGTATCACAAACAAGACATCTTATATCTCAATCCCTTTAAAATATCCGTCACATTAAAGGCTTTAAAAACTTGTTTTGAAACAGATGGCTTTTGTGTATTATATCACATAGGCATTTAATGAAGTTAATATTATTTGAGCAGCCTTTGATTAAATACCTTCTGGAATCTACATGCTCTCTGAAATGATGCTGAGACATAACATACGATTATCTACATACACCATTGTAATGGAACCATTGCATTACTAAGCATGATGCATTTGCATTATTAAAGTCTTGTTGGTCTACTTGCTTATAATTTTTTGTATTTCATTGATCTGCATGGCTTCAGCTTCTGGTTGAAAGTTTGTCGAGGGCTGCAAGTACCGCACAATGTTAACGATATCCATATTTTAAATTGCCATACAACAGCAGTGTAAAGACATCGTAACTGCAACTTGGATTCCTGCCGGTCTTTTCCTAGATTTTCTATAAATCCTAGACTATCTTTAGTCAAGCTGTGAGGAGTAAGCATTACACATTGTCCCTTAAAATAACAGTGACACCTTAAGCTGAAGTTAAAAACTGAACACTTGAAAACATACAATGAAGGACAGTGATACATGTGAAAGACTTCAGGTACAACAGAGCTGCTAGTTACTGTTCTGTTTATTTCCTATCTTGCCTGGCTTACCAACCAAACATATACTCTTTTACCATCGATACTATGCTTTGATCTTTTCGTGGTGTTGGCTTGTTCTTCAGCACCTGAAAGAGTTGACAAATCATCATAAAATTACCCATAAAATTTGTGAAGAGTCTCTGCAAGCTTTGTGCACATTTCATGATAAGACTTTGCCTAATAAAAAAAGTGGCAAACATTATCTGACATACCTCGTACTCGCTACGGGAGGCAGTGTAAGCTGCAGTAAGTGGACGGATGGGTGTTCCTATGCTTCGAGCAGAAACATTCAAATCTGTGGTTGTTGCTTGCGGTGTCATAGGAATGGATGCCAGGGTAACATTTTCTTTGTCTTCCATTACACTCTGCGAAGAAGACATCAACAGACCAACTAACAACAAAGGGATAAGATTCCACGAGGCAGGCTTGACCCCTTATTCATTCATACACACACCTTGGCTACCAATAAATGGAAAAAGCTGCCACACCCCAAAGAAACATGCAAGAGACAGTGTCTAAACCCATGAATAAAATCTTGATCTTGGTGACACGCATCATTGTAAATAACATCAACAGACACTCATTCAAGACAGCAGATAAAAGTATAATGGGAATAAGCCAGTATCTTAAAGAGCGCTGCATAAAAAATTCACAGATTCAATGCATCTCCCACCTTGTCAATGCATGGGAGCACGCCAATCATCATGCGGCCCCCGTAAACTTTTCCATTCTTGCTGAGTGCTTTCTTGGCCTGCAGCTTGGACTGAAAGTGAACGTGCATCCAGTTGCCCTCTGCTGATGGCTGCAAATACAGTTATACGCATTGATTCCTACAGCTTATCATCCTGAACTTCAGCCAGAAGACTACATCAGTTAATGATTTTACCACATCAATATCACCAGCAGCAACTAACATTGATGAAAAGATCATTTAAGGTAATTTTTTAATTTTAAAAGTACACACCACGTGTTTTAGAATGTTCCCATACTGAGAAAACTGCTGAAGAATAAAGCTTGTAGCTCCAGGTGGGAATCTACACAAAAACAAACAATCAACAACATACAATAGGTGGAGATTCTGGAATATACAATATAGTCACCTGTACATGCTATGTCCCAAACAGTAAATGGAAGAAGTGTATCAATATATAATCACTGCCTGTCATTGTGCATAAAATTATGTCTGCCTAGGATCAGTTCAACAAATTCTATGACTCATAAATTGCATTTGCATAGTTTATAGATATCAAAGAAATGATGTGACAAGTAGTCAAAGATGGTTTACTTTTTAGAATTGATCTAGGTGCACCATGCTGACTACCACTAAAGCATCCCAGCATGAAAAACTGAAAAAATACCCCAAAATGTCTGACAAAACTGGGAAATGAAACTGGTTAAGTGCTTGGAAAATTTTTGTGACTTCTAAGTCCTCACCCAAAAATTGTGACCCATGTTTCGTCAAGGATATCATCAGGTTTCAGTGACTCCCTGAAATTAAAAAAAAAAATCTGCAGCACAAAGTAAGTGCTCACCAGCACAGACACAAACTGCTGCATGGTACAAAATAAAGCTTCTATTGTACATTCATTTGTCTGGTACCACCCATTCCCTTTTTAAAAAAACTAATCTCAAATCTATTACATCATTAAAATACCCCATTGCTGCTCTATTTCTGCTAAATCACCTATGTATTCTAACACAGTGAAGAAGACTGCAATTGCAAGAAGATCTAGGAAAACATCAAAAAGGTAGTGATGCAGCATACACAACAAAACGAGAGTGCTTTGGGTCATAGACCCTTCGAAGCCTATGACCCAAAGCACTTCATCGTTTTTGTTGTCTACGTCGCATCACTACCTTGATGATTTTTTTAAAAATCAAAAATCTATTAAATTATTAATGAATATACCTGCTGCTGATCTACTTCTGCTACATCTTCTATGTATTCTGGTTTTAAAACATAAGACTGCAGACCAAAACTGGTCATATTATAGCTGACTGGACTTTTTTTCAAATAAACACAAAATTCACGTATGTGCTTGGGTTGATGTCAAGATTTGGTTATTTAATGCACTGCAGATCATGTTATTATATTGTCCCGAATGACCTGGTCACACTACATAATAGGTAAGGCAAAGATAACAGCATTCTATCACAGTAAATCAGGCATGTTTTTCCAATTCAGATAAAACACACATCAAAAACATATAGAATTATAGAAAAGAATGCTGCAACTGTTACCCACGATTTGCTTTTTCCTTTAAGCTAAGTAACACGAGATACAAACTTTAATAAAACACAAATTTTGCTTTACATTTGTTTCTTTACTAATGCTTACCATGACCCAGAGTGCTCAATTCTCAAGTTAGCAATCCCTAACTGCACCTTCGAAATAAAAAGTTTGGCAACATACCCCTGGTAAGGCCCCAGCATGCGAATACCCAAGATGCATCCTCCGCAGAGTAGCAGGGAGGGAGAGGAGTGATAACCCAACAATGGAAGCACGTGCCTTGGCAAAACTAACTGGAGATAACACAGGAAGGTGACTGCTGTCCCGACTGGAACTGCATGAGCCAGAGGTGTGAGGCATGTCAACCCGAGCAGGACCAGAAAGGGGTTGCCATTGTGACCCGAACCCAGATAGCATGAGGACTTCTGGTGGTTAGCCAGGTAAAATAGCATGAACCAGAACCTTCTCCCCAGAACTGGCTCAGGTGGTCTCGGCTAATTCAATTTCTTGAGAAAATGGTTAATCAAATGCAACATTTCCCCCTCTGTCATATCCGGCAATTTGTTTGTTTGAAAGGACTCAGTTGGGACTTGTCAGACGGCTTACAGAAAAGTCCTTGACCACCCCTACTTCGAGAGCAGCGGAAGTGGCGTCAATAGACAGTAAGTCGGCATGCAAGACACAGGAAATGGGCAAGGCATGCCATCAGGGCCCACCACTGCCACCAGCAGGAAGCGAGCAGAGGCAGGCAACACAGCAGCTACTGATGACAGACCACATAGCTCCAGCAGAGGAACAGGTAACCAGATGACACCATCAGAAGTCACGACCCTCAGGACCGCAGAGACATCAGCAGAGTCTGAGGCACCAACATCCACTGAAGTGACCATAGCTGATGGCTCACAACCATAGCTCATGGTTCGGACGTTCGTCAGAGCGTTGCTTATCCTTCTTGACAGAAGCCCAGTCACGAGATTTGCTCCTGTGCAAACCGGCAAACAAGTGCAACTCACATGCAACGTCATGAGGCATGTTAGTGGTAAATGTAAACAATGCGGCATTCACAGCAAGTGGGGACTATAAATAAAACAACAATATAATTGGTAAGTAAAAGCAACTCACAATCATAAACACACATGAATACAGGCACGATAGCCCAACAGACAACACCGAGGAGACAATGACATCACGTCCAAGCTGGCGAGAGAACGAAAGAACACCTCACTGTATGCAACTCTAACTAAAACAGCAAGCAGTACGGACGAGAAACAAGCAGCTCACACTCCTTGCACTCAGGGCAGTGCTTGGCGGTAAAGGAAATCCAATGGTGAAAAACACCACTACGTAGGAACAACAGTCATGACATGCTCACACGGGACCACGGCGCTAGAGAAAGTTGGCTTGAACTGGCCTGTGAGTAGTGTTCATGGGTGGCACATCAGGTATTACCGTATATGCCTGCGGAGGGCCCTTACCAGGGTTATGTTGTCAAACTTTTTGTTTGTAAGGTGAGGTTAGGGATAGTTAGCTTGAGAATTTAGCTCTGTGGTACAGTACCAAAAACTGTTTTTTTATAAAATCAAAAGACAAAAAAAATGCATTTGTAAAGAACCCCTGAAAAATTGTAATGGTGTCATAGCTTCATTTGAGTCATCAATGCCTCACCCTTGTGTGTAAAAAGGATCAAGTTGGGTTGGTGATATTGGGAGTGTTACGTTCTGACCGATGGACAACTCGCTGCCTCTTGGTGTGGTGGGTGACCCTAGCAGACCTGGCAATTGTTCAGCAGAAAATTAAACCATGCCAAGGGTAATATCATACTGGTATACAATTGTGACAAGACCTTTTCCAAGTAAGGTCAACTTATGAAAATAGTTTAAGATCAAAATAGTCTGAAATGTAGCTGAAAAAACAGAAAATTATTTCCAAAGCCAAGTTCTTTTAATTTTTCATCACTGCAAAATTTTCTTCAAAATGTACCTGAAGTTGGTGGGCCAGGGGTAGTAACTCTTGCCACAGGGGTGCCAACAGGTCTTGCCTGAAAAAACACAGGTTTTCATTTACCGACTAGATTGTACATGAATGTATGCATGCCTACGATCAGGGTGCCCATTTATGCATGAAAACACATGCTCTTTCCTTAATATATTATTGTCATAAGTTGTTTTGATGCTTTTATTTATAAATGTTTACTTTTGGTCAGTTTCCCACCCCCTCCATTTTTCTTTTTAATGGTCTTTGTTTTCTTTTTCTCACCCACCCCTCTCTTGGAATGATGGTTTAGCATGAAGCTAATGCCTGGGGCTGGTAAACTATCATGGGGAAAGAGGCCACATTATCTGCTGTGAGCTTGTACCATAATACTTTTATTGAAAGCAAGGCTATCAAAATTGCACCATTACAGACCTAAAGCCACCTTCTGGGCTGGAAGAGAGGAGAGGGGTCGAGGTGTTTGGTCCGTGTTATAGTCTACCACTTACAGCAATGGAGACAGAAATAAACTTACTTCACAAACTAAAACTGTCATTTACACCCTTTACTTTTTCCGAATACTTGTTTCCTTTGGTGTGGTTATGCAGACCTGTAGCTCCAGACCCTTGACAATATCAGCAGGAATGCTTTGCAATACTCATTATACTGCACTGCTTACATTTGGAAGAACTTTTCGGGTTTTCAGTGGTCTACTTCTTCTCGAATCACGCCAATTTTCACTGATTTTTTGAACCCTCATCAAGATCAGCTTTGGATGCTTAGTGAAGGAAACAATCTCGCTTTGCACTGTTATATTAAATATATTCACTGCATTTACAAAGGCGTCAACACACACACACACAAAATTAAAAAATGTTGGATCAGGAAAAAGAGGTACTGCAAGTGCAAGTTAAACCATGTCCGCCCAGTCATCAAAACAAACTACACAGAGGAATAACAGACACCATGACATGACCCCAGGTGGCTAATTTGGAGATGGGACAGGTCAAACTTGACTAAAATTATTTTCTTTCTTTTTAGATGGGGTGAGGGAAGAAGGGAATCAGGGAATTCTTGGAACAGTGGCATGTCTTTTTTCTCAAAGTAGTGCCATGAATAGCAAAAGCTAAATACCTGAGCGGGTGATGCACCAATAAGACTGTGGTCTGCCGAAGAGCTGGAGAAGATTCCTCTCACAGGCGGACCCCCACTACGACCCTTCACCATGTCTGACCTAGAAAGACTTCTTTCAAAATAAATAAAATGATATTTAAACAACATTCTTAGCTTTACAACACATGTATAAATTTTCAATTCACTATCTACATTGCAGTAAATATCATCCTAAGTTTTAAAATACTGTTACTGATAATAGCAGTTGTTATGGGTTCATGGCAAGGAAGCAGTTCAAAAACTCATGTGGCATTGGAGAAAAAACCTCAGTAATGCAAGCTTACTAATTTCATATTTAATCACACTAAGTCTGACAGCAAGCAGAGGTACAACAGTGGACCTAAAATAAGGCTTTGCATTTGTGATACATTGTAATATACTGTATATATGTAAAAATAAAATGGTCATTTTCTAATATGTTGCATGCAATGTTTTTATCACCACTTCAAAACAACATTAGCAAGCATTAAAAACTAACAAAGAATGCTAAATTTAACATCAAACTTATTATACTGTAAAATGGAACTTAATTGAATGTTTTGTGTTCTGTGCTCTTTCGAAGTGAAAGGTAACAACTGCTAAAGAAAGAGGGAACACCATTCAGGTTCAGACTCAAGAGTAGTTTATAACAAATTGAATTTGGAAACAAATATATTTATTGTATCATTATAATGCTTTTACAGGTATCAGGATTTCCAGCAAGATTTTGTTTAAAAGAATAGTGCACTCCATCTGTACAATTTTCAAGGGTAAGGTTATGCCCACAATGAAGTTTTGGAGGGTATTTCTGAATTTCAAGCGGGTAACAAATACGATTTAAATATACACAACTGTCCCTTTAAAAAAAAAAAGCAAACTCTGTTAAAATGTCAAACATTTTTATTGTTATCTTCCCATGGAAGGTGTACTTCCACTCTGAAATTCTGGTGCTTGTGGTTACCCCAATGTGAAATTTCACTGCATTTTTTTTTTTAAGTTTTAAAGAGAGTGTACACTCAAACCTAACGACCCTTGTATACTGCAGTAATACATGGGAAATGACAAGAAAACGTCATAATCCAAGGCAAACTTTCAGTATGACGATTATTTATATATTAAAAGTGCACAAAAAAGTGCAAGAGATAACTCTGCGAACATCTATCTGGAAAACGTGACATCGGTTATGTCCCCACCCGTATGACATCGCATGGGCATCTTCACTTCTGTTATGTGAGAGACTGGCGGTGTTCGAGTAGAGAGATCAAAATGGGGAAAATGTGCGCAGTATTTGGATGCGGGACAAACACCAGTTAAAATTTCCCAAAACACCTATCCACCTCAGAAGAGTGTGGATCAATTTCGTGAAAACGAGGAAAAACTTCATTGTTCCCACTCCTCATCAAGTGATCTGCGCCAATCATTTTACACCGGAGTCTTTCGAAGATGAGTTCATACTGCATCTTTGTGACTCATGCCAGATGAGCACACGATAACATTTCAGTCACAAATCTTTACAGGAGCTTAAAAAAATGTCATTTTTTGGCATACTATGCATCAAATACTTATAAAAGTGCATTCTTTAAAACCTGTTATTTAGACCTAAAACCGTAGCTTTTGATGGCTGCTCGTGGCTGTTCTTGGCTATTCGTGCATCTCGACAGACAAGAATACGATAACATTTCAAACACATACCTTCAAAAGCTCCATACATCTGTGATTTTTTTCTGGTATATTATGCATCAGAAACTTATAAAAGTATATTTTGATAATAGCGTATCCGTTCTCGTATGTGCTATACCGGTCGAATTGTGGCTATTCGGGGTTTCAAAATAGATACACGGCAGAAGAGCAGATCAGTAAAACCTGTAAAATGTACGTACTCGACTGTCGATTTTGGCATATTATGCACCAAATAATTCAGAAAGTGCATTCTGATCCTGGATATACCTTTAAAACCTTTTATTTAGACCTAAAACCATGACTTTTGGTGGCCGTTCGTGGCTGTTCGGTATTTCGTATGAGTCGACGATAACAGTACTGACACAAATCTTTAAAATGTATGTGCACAAGTGTCGATTTTTGACATATTATGCATCAAATAATGCAGAAAGTGCATTCTGATGCTTGATATACCCTTAAAACCTTTTTATTTAGACCTAAAACCATGAATTTTGGTGGCTGTTCGTGGCTGTGCGGGGCTTCGTATGTCTGTCGCATGCCGTCTTTGTTGTTTCCAGGGTGACGCCATGAGCCTCGATTCGGCTGTTCCATTTTTTTTTTAGGTCGGTCTCCTCAATGCAGAACTTTCGATTAAAATAGTGACTGATTGGTTGATCTTCTGGTAAAATGACTAGTGCCATGCGATTCCTCAGATTTGATTCTATTTAGGCATACAAAGTTGCCATGGAGAGTTTACCCTCACTTTATGCATAAAGCACATTCTCCTCTGAAGAAGGTGTGTGATGACTGCATACCAATCTCATTTCTCATCATTCAAACTAGTATCTTGTTACCAAGCAACATATACTGATATAGTAACATATACTTGCTGACCTGGCTGTAGGAGAGGAGGCATGCTGTGCTTGCACAAAGTTTGGCCTCTGCCCTGGGCTTAAGTTGGAAGCAGTCCATAATTTTGGACTTGCCTGTTGTAATGTAAGGGAATATAACTGACACATCGTTATCATAACTTCTAGTACAGACATATTATACAATTCTGCAACTCTTCATTAGCCTCTGTTTGATAATGCTGACATATCTACCCTGCTCTGGGGTAAATTACTAATATGCTGTTTAATAAAACAAATTAGCTGGGATTCCAAGCAAACTTAATTTTCAACAAGGCGTGTTAAGCTAACAGACAATAAGAAACATGGATATATCTGATAATCGACCGTGTTGTACAAGCTATAAAAGTTGAATTAAACCACCACTTGTCGCTGTCTCATCCCACCACAATTTTGTTTCCAAAAGAGACAAGGTGTGTTATCACATCACCTAGATGCACTGTCTTAATGTGAGAAAATAAAGTTTTATAGGACAAACCATTCCATGAGGAGCATGGTCACCCAGCAAATAACCAGGGAGGAACTGTGATTGACTGTGACTATGGACATGGCCTAATCCTGGAGCTGGTGGCGATGTTGTCATTGATTCTGCAATGGACAAAGTCTTACGTCATACTAGATAAAATCAATGGCTCAAACATTAGATGTTAATCTACAACTGTGGAGGGAAAGGATTTTATACTAATTTATAGTGCAGTGAGCGACTAGGACTACTGTGTCACAGTTCTACTTGATTTTTAACTTTAAACTTTTAATCTCATAAGAGACGAGTGCACACTCAGTGACTCACTAGCGAAGTTCAAACTCACATTCTTAACTAGGTTCAACATGCTAAAGCCAGTCACCCAGTGTTATAATATGAACATTAGTTATACGATACAGTAACTTAACCTACCATGAGTATCTGGCATAGAAGAAAACATTTCACGAAAGTATATTTATCCCACGCGCGATTCAAATTAGTCCCCGGAAGTTCAACCTCGGCTAGCTAAAACGTAATGTGGATAACTTCCGGAGTCGCAAGAAATTCGATCCGGCGAGAAATTCAGTCTGGTTCTAAGATACGCATGCGTATGCGTCATTAGTTACCGTGGTCTGAGAATTTAAATTGCTAGGTTACGTATTAGTTAAATTAGAATTGTTTTTGGTCTCAGCATTTGGCTTAGGGTAAGGGCAGGGTTGGGGTTAGGGTTAGCGTTACCGTTTCTGGCCTATTCTGCATGCCGGACCAGATTTCTTACAGGACAGAGACTGGCTTGCACGAGCGTTCGAAGGTGCTTTTCCGGTCATAAGGCCCATAATTCGTCCTGTGCATTTTATGAGCACCTTTACGAATGGATAGGACATTTTTAAAAAAGCTCATGCAAGCCAGCCCGACTTTATTGCGGCACCTGTTTAACGTGCAGGGCATAGACTATAAACTATTTGTAGAATTGGACCAAAAATCCGAAAACTAATTCCGAAACTTTAAATTTTAAGAGCAGTTAGGTCTATAAGTATAAATTATACTCATTAACTAATCAGTTTAACTCTGAAAGTATTATAAAGTAGTCCTTACTTTTTTTTTTTACTTTTTTCTTTCGTTTTTTGTTTGTTAAGTGGAGGGGGTGGCGCTCTAGGGGTTCTCGTTTTCTTGCAGAGTTGTTACGAATAACACAGTAATGTACTGAAAAATATTCATCTTGCGAGTCAGCAAGATAAGGCCGGCCTTATCCGCACGACTGGTCGTGCGCTTTCGGCGTGCGTTCTTCTATCCGCACGATCAGTCGTGCGCTTCTGGGGTACTTTCTTCTATCCGCACGACTCGTGTAATGCTTTGCGCCAGACGCACAGGACCGATCGAGGTCCGTTTTACAGGCACAGGCTTGCGCGTAGCTTTGTACAGCATTGCCTCCGCGAGTAGTGCGGATAGACACTTCCGCATGATAAAGCTTTTCCCCATTGTGCAGTTGGAGTCGGAAGATTTTGTTTTGTACAATGGACCAACAAAAGGCATGGAAGCTGACAATTCTTCATCATTTTGGCAAGCGGTCTTTTCGCAGATGGCGCGAGCTTATGGTGGATTTGCTTTGTGTTGAGTGTGGAATAAAGCCAGCTTTGCTCTTTGATTATTCCACCCCTGATCTGAGCATTATGAATTCATTTGTAAGGAACTTGGAGGATCAGAGACTTTTGCAGTGCCAGAATATGAAAATTGTCGCCATAGACATGGATGTGTTGATTGTAAACTCAACGTGTTTTACAGATGCCAAATACAAAACCACTCCCACACCAGATGAGACATTTTCTAAGCTATACTTCATTGACGTCACATCGTATCTCAACCACCCACGGATAATTACTGACAGCAGCAGATGTCTTATGAATACATGGGAATGGTTTTGGAAATGTGTTCATAAGCTTAAGTCATCAAGTACTGGCAACATCTTACTGGTTCTGGACAGAAACGAACTTGCCAACCCTTCAACATTATTTGGTATGTTTCTGGGGTATCCTGTAGTGTATTGGTATGACATGCGTGAGGACAGTCAACAGAACTGCCTTAGCATGGTGCCTCTGTGTAACTTCATCTTGAAAGGAAGTGCTGCTCTGAACGTTTACAAGGCAGGTGTTGCGGGCGAATGTCAAGGTGACAGTGACAAACAATGTGGCGAAACAGGCATTTTTGAGCATACCATCATGTCATTTAGCGTTCCTGAAAGTTTGGTGGAGACGGTGTCTGATTGCGTAGAAGCCTGGTTCAAAGGAATAAGAGCAAAGCAAGCACTGTGGTCCTCTCTCTTTAGCGAGTTGAAACTAGAAAGAAAGGGGATGCAGATGCCTGCAGTTTGTCTATGACAAGCCATTATCCAACAGCACATGTTGGACAGATATTGGAACCGTTTCAAAAATGATGCTGATGTATGCATAATTGTCATGCATAATCTGTCCCAGGAAGTCATTGGATTTATAACTGCACTTAAAATATTCTCATTCTTTAAAAAATGCTGTGTAAAGTATCTTGCCAACGTTGTGCAGCACTATGCCAGCAGTAAAGTCTTCAGCATGCTCCACAACAGTGGCATGGAGCACAAGTGCAAGAGTAGCCATGAATCCAAAAAAGTTTATCAACATTTTGTCAGAAGATAATGGTTATTTAATGTACTTGCAGTAGCACATCAAGTTGCTTAGCTTTACTAAGGGAACTTTCCTTCTTCTCATTATTGTTTCTTAAAAATTTGCTAGAACAAGTAGAAGATATGGATAAGTACCTTTATTTTATTAATCATCAGATTCCCCAGTTTCCCCAAATTCTCCACTGGTAAACATGCATTTGACAAATACTGCAGTATAATAAAATACAATTTGATATGCATCAAAATTAAATACGTATAATAACCTTCACTGTAACACGATTGGTGTTCCAGTTTAACTTGAAATTGAATGATTGCTATGTCATCCCTGATGTGACCAGCAGAAAATCTGCATTGTGTGAACTCTTTGTTAATATTTTGGTATGGTTTTTGCACATGACAGTAATTCTTGCTGGACATGTACACTAGTCAATATAATAGTATTAAAGTATTAGGATTGCCTAGCCCTGCCATCTGTTACTGAGTAACCACACGTTCCAAATGTTGAGATACATCAGCTGCTTCCATTAATGTCGGTGCAGAAACTGGATTTACTTGACTGCTCCACCATGTAATCTCATCAATAAAAATGGATTTCTTGTAAAATAAAGGCTTGTTTCTGGGATTGGGAAGGTAAAGAATCTATATAATTTTTTAGTTCAGGGGTTTTTGTGTGCATCATATTGTAAACATTTATAGGGTCAGATTTACAAATTCGCTATGTAAATTGTACAGAGAAATTCATTGGTCTACTAAGAGAAAAGAAGCTAGTGACATCAAATAACTGATTCTCTTTACAGTGGTCTCATTGCAAATTGCTTCCTTACAGTAAGTCACAGACTTTACACACTGATCTACATTACTACTAGACTTCTGACTGGCCACGCAAGCGTTGTACCACTCTCTGTAGGACTCCCGCAAGGTGGAAAGACTAGCCTCAGCGAGCAAACTTGTCTTTCTGTACTTCCAGTAAAGAGCAGATGCACAAGAAGCAGAGAATGACATCGCTCGGAAATCTTCAAATGGAGGGCCTAGATTCAATAATCGAGAAAATGTTTGCTTTTGTTGTCCTTTTTGTAAACAGTTAGGAATACACCACACTCAGGAGAGAAAAAGCATTTAGCTTGTAGGATTTTCCTGTGATCTGTTATATATATTTCATGTGATCTGCTTTATATATTTCAATTATCACCAGTATTTCTTTGCTGCCATTGTTGATATGTATTCTCTCTCCCTTCGAACGATACATCAGCCACCCGAATGCATTTTGCAGTGTTTACTATTATGACCATGGCATGTTTCATATTGTATGTTGGGTGGGGGGGGGGGGGNNNNGGGGGGGGGGTGAAGAGAGGTTGACAGGGTTCCTTGTTGTCAAGGGAAGTTTTGCACACACACACACACACGTCCTTAATTGTAGTGGAATAAACTTGTATTCCTGTTCTTGATTTTAAAAATATATATTGGTTGACTTCGTTTGTTCTGAATTATGTCTACACAACAGAATTCATTCATTCAATAGAAATGAGAGAGAAAAGGTCAGTAAAAAGTACTAATGGAGAGAACTGGTTGTTACGGAAACAAGCACGTTGATAAAGCTTTCACAAAAAGTAGAAGAAGCTTTGGGGATGGAGTGGAAGGTCAGCCCCCTGCACCTCAGGCTTGAACAAGTGCATTTCGTCTATAAAATCAGAATGAAGTTTAAAGTAGAAGGTTCCAATTCAAAACTTTTTTTTAACTAAAGAAAGGCAGCAACTTTCTTTGCTCAAACATGTAGGAAAATATTAAAGTTTGACCATCTCAGAACGTGTGTTGTTGACATTTGTGGAAGATAAAGATACTTGTATTGTGTATTATACTCATATACCCAATGGCAGTTTGTTGTTGGATTATGAATAACTCTTTAAGACGATAATGTACCGTAGCTTATCCTGTAACCAGGGTACAGATGGATTGTATGTAAAGCAGTAATGTGTCAGCCTTAGGCTGCTTCAGCAATCTCATCTTGTCATAAAACAAAATGCTTGCAGGACCTGTTCAGCCTTGAAGTTTTATTACCATTTATGTTCAGATTTATGATGCAACTATTTTTAGCACTTGCTTAGGCTAAAGGGGCACTTTGTAACCAACTTTTCTGGACAAACCAGATGGGAAGACAAAACACATTGTGTATGGTCTGGTCAGACTGTGCAAGGCTCGGATGTGTGGCATGTATGATGTGACTGGAGCAAAAACAGTGCCACATGCAGTGTGCTGCCCTTTTAGCTTGCAGAATAGCTCACTCTTCACTTAACAGATCAGATGACTTTTTAAACAAGACATTATCAGTACAGAAGGCAATGGGTGCATTGCCCCTTCAGACCATGCTTTATGAGTATTTTGTCACGCTGGACTTTTGTATTTGTTGAATTTGGTGTGATGGTATATATTGTGTTTTCTTTGCTGTGTACTGGGTCCTGTGCCAGTGGGGCTTCTCTGGAAAAGGTGATGATAATGACCCTTTCAGCACCACTTGCTGCAGTTACTGGCCATTGTACCTTGTGGTATTTGGGCTGGTTTGCCTGTATGTAGCTGTTTAGACTACACAATATATTAAATGTAGCATCACTCTATCCCATCAGATACCCAGCGCTGTCTTGCCTGTATGTAGCTGTTTAGACTACACAATATAATAAATGTAGCATCACTGTATCCCATCAGATACCCAGCGCTGTCTTGCCTGTATGTAGCTGTTTAGACTACACAATATAATAAATGTAGCACCACTCTATCCCATCAGATACCCAGCGCT
>SMGT01006398.1:247368-298629 GCA_004794575.1 Lanistes nyassanus
CAAGGGAACTGTACCTTCTTCCGGTTCTAAACTTACGCCTTCAAAAATAGTTCACTTATTATGGGTCAAAATAAAGAAATTTTATTGGATATCACATCCTTATTTGTTATTGAATAAACTAAATATGACATAAATAATTGTTAAAATAAACTATATTTGTAGCAAGTAATGAAATTGCATTAAATTATTTTACTCTATATCACTGCGCCGAGACAACGTGACATGGTGCTAAAAATAGACTGCTTGGCACTGAGCCAGCCGGTATCGCTGGCTCAGAAACTGGCCTTCGCTAGCGAACCCTGAAAATTAGCTGTGCACGTCCTTCCTTATAGTAGTCCTTGGTTCAAACATAAGATTTGTACACAACCATGACCAGAACACATATTTCAGGTTGGAGGCTAAGTAGCCAGCTACAGCCAAACACTCAGCAAAACTCACCATGTCAACCAATGATATGTAGAGGAACATGCCACCTGCCAGTCCAAATATCCAAGTGTGAGCTGTTGTGTGCTGACCAAGAGTAATGCCAACAATGAGGCCAAAGTAGCACATGCAAGCCGACAAGAAGTTGTACATCAAAGCCTTCCGGAGCCGCATACCAGCATTTAGTAGAATAGCGAAGTCACCTATGATGGAGAGAACAAAAAATTATGGTTAAAAAATCCACCACATTTATAATGCTGTGGAGTTCTGCAATATATCAACATTATGGTGTGTATTTTTATATTTTAAAACGTGTTACATTGTGTGTGTGAAGCATGCCCTCTGACACACCTGAGGTGTGTTGCCTACACATGAGAAATGCTCTTTCCATACAGAAGGAAAAAGCAAGGAGAATTGTCTGGTGCATTCATAGCACAAGAGAAAATGTATGGGACCCCAGGAGGCAGAAGATAGAGGGAAAAACCATACCACTCAAATGCAAAAATTCACCCCCACGTTAAACACCATCATCATATCAACTGCTGACATATCAAAAACAAACTAGGCATCAAATAATGTTGGCATAAAGAACATGCAAGAAAAAGCCAAAACACATACATCAGGTAGACACTGATCAAAAAGAGTAACTGAACCCCCAGAAATATATTGCCAGTTTTTGCCACAAGCACAAAAATCAGGGCAACCACCTGCTGCTTGGCTGGAAATGATCAGAGTATACAGAAATTCGCTGCTGGATCCAACAACAACAACAACAAAAAAAACCCAATTTACCCTATGCTGCTGAGCAAAAAGAGAAGCGAAAATATGGCAGATGCATGATTTAAATCCAGTGAGGTGAACAAAAGGGGAAAATTCTGCTGCCAATAAAACCAAACCCACACAAACACTTAAAAAAAAATTGGGAACAATAAAGGAGCAGTCTGATTCTGCTGAGTCAGAAGTGAATGGCAGAAACCAGGCTTGTACAGGTGCTGCTATAAAATTCTTTTAACAGATACAGAAAGTTATAAAAATAACATTTATATACTATATAGGACAAAAAGGGATCACGATGAATATGTATGGCATTAAGGATATAACTGGCGATGACATACATACATGTTTGTCGGTGAAGAGAAAGATAAGAAATTGTCATCACTCACCAAGTTCATGTGGTAACTCTTCACACATCACAGCAACTGAGATACTAATGCCTGCAAGAATACTTTTTGTGAATGCAGCACCGATGGATAAGCCATCGATGAAATTGTGCACGCCATCTCCAAAGATAATCATGTACGCCACTGGAGCAACATCTCCATGATGATGATGATGATGATGACTGCCGCGATGACCATTCGCATGCACTGGGTCTCCATACTCTGAAGTCTGTGGCTGCTGAAAAAAATTTTTGTGTTTCTCAACCAGAAAGAATCTTATTCATTTCTGCAATCTGAGTCTGCTACTTCTTAACTCTAAACCACAAGGTAGAATTCATAACTACAAAGTTTGAGACGTCTCCAGCAATGGTGTAATTGGGTGCATGGATGTATACTCTGTGTATGCGTGTGTGTGTGTGTGTGCACAGGCACATATCTATGCATGTATGTGAATGCATGAGCAAGGTGTAGCAAAAGGAGATGTAGAAAGACAACAAGAAACAACTAAAGCACAACTATCAAGAAAACCCACCACAGCATCTGCTTCTAGCCTTCCATTAAGCATCTGCACCTTTGCTACCTCCTCTGAATCTTTCTCCTCTTCTTCTTCCCAAGAACATGAACACGGTGAGGTCTGGTGTACAGGCAGTGAGGAAGGATCTTTTAGTTTCAAACAAGTACCCTGTGACTGGTGAGGTGTGAATGAACTTGTTAAAGTTCCCCGTGTAGCCATCTCATCCTTCCGTTTCTTTTCTTTTGTATCCTGTAACACAGCACACCATTTTCTACAAATATTCTCAGCTACTAGGAAAAACAGCAACCTGGAAGATACACATTTTCCATATAAAAATGTATGCACAGCCACAGAAAATCACACTGCATACCCCAACCCCACTTGTCCACCCAACCTCCAATTCACACCTGACAGATACACAGTACTACAGACTTTTAGATAAGAGCTTTACAATAAATGCTTCTACCTTGCATTGCACCGAGACCAATTTCACTTATATGGGATGTTCCTCACCTCTCGCCACATGTTGACCATACGCATAACTCGTTCGAGCATGAAGAAGAGGTAAATTCCACTCATTACTGAAGTCATTTTCCACACATTTTCAAGAGTCTTTGTCTTGTCATGCATCAGTTCCAGAGCCTGCAAACAAGGTACTCAACTACTTCCTCGCCAAAGTCTGGACATAGGTTGCACAGGATGGCATGTCTCCTTTCATACATAAAAGTGTGCATAATTTTCACGAGAAGTGGTCATATTTTTAAAGATCTCCTTTTCTTCCTATAAAAATGTGCATCGGACTAATCTACAAAGGAGGATTACTGTACCAAAAAAGTTAAAATTGATGTTTAAAAATAGCCTTTTTATTTGAAATACATGTAAATGACAGCTGGTCCTTAATGGCTTTGAGTGAGAAGATTTGTGTTCTACACTTGAGTTCTACCAGAGTAACAACAAGAATATACAGTACTACATGTAATTTCACTTTGGTCTCACCTCTGGAAGAAGTACCAAAACAGAGCTTCCAGCTAGCGTTCCGACAGCAAGTGACACCAGGAACATCAAAATCACCTTGTACATGTTCATCTTTAAACATGGCAGTACCATGATGCCAGTCAAAGAGCATAAGTTGATGAGAGTGACAAACAGAAAGCTGAAGCCCCATACTGAAAGATAATCATAAGCTGCATGTTGATAACAATATGGAAATAGTTACGAAAGGACTTATGGAAATTTATACTTTTTAGTGCTAACACAAAATAGCAATAATCAACTTGAAAAAGAAAACGGGAGTAAATTTGATTTATATCAATGTGGCTGCTATGATAAGTACATATGCACAATGCACCCACCCTGCATTCATGTAGCCCTCATGAGGAATTGAATGGATGGAAAATTTTCTTTTAATACACAGGACTTTTTGTTGGTATTTTATCGTTTTTGTGTGTTTTTACTTTTGGGTCTATCTGCTAGTGACCTGTACTTGAAACAGAATTGACCAAAACTACAACAAAACTTGGCTAATTGCACTGAAAACTTCAAGGACATCAGACAACCTCAGTGGTGTAATAGTTAAGGTGTATGCTTCTGAGGTGGGAGGTTGGTGGTTAGCACCTGGTCAAGTCATATCCAAGACAAAAACAGGGAATCTAGTAGCTGCCCTGTCAGACGCATGACACTATAGGGAGTAATACTAGGACTGGTTGGGCCAGTGTCGGTATAACGTGAGCAGGTGGGACTGAAGCCTATGTTGTGACAGCTGTCCCACATGTGGCAGCACGTTACCTCCTTGGGCAACACTGTCCTGATAAACATTAACTTTGCGGCTGGTTGTTAAACAACAAACACCAACCAACGGAAGAGAGAGTGCCATAAACGCAAAAAAAAAAAAAAAAATTGCCCACTTTTGTGGTGGCTGCCAGGATTTTTAAAAACTGGCTTCTTATGATACCTCCTTTGTGCTTTTATGTGCTTTTATGTGTGTGTGTGTGTGTGCAGGGCTTTTCTGTATCAGCCATGAAGGAGTCAAGAGAATGGAATCTAGCTGAAAAACAAATTAAGAAGGTGAAGAAGGATAATATTTATGCAAATGCTTGAAGGAAAGCGTGCTGATGCACATTCATTGACCTTGGTCCGCTCCTCTCTCATTCACAAACACACATGCACACACATACACACAAGCACATGTGTGTGCGCATGCACACAATGAAACGCACATATCCGTGCAACTCCAAATACATTTTCATGCCACAAACCACACCACTACATTCTGAAACAAAGTTACACAAACAAGAAATAAAACTACATATAGTAAGTGGCCTTCTCTTCATAAATGAAAGAAGACAGTTGCAGCTTTTGCTTGTTGTTAAGGGTCATATGACAGTTAACCACTGATCCCAGTACGTGTATTAAAATACTTAAAAAATTTGTGACAATAACATTAGCAAAATAAATTCTGCATTGAATTTCAGCAGATAGTGGAAAAAACACAAGTTTTTCAAATTAGGCACATCAAGTGTCTACATCAAAGTGCAATTAGCATTTGAAACTCTTGGGGAGGTGGATGGTATGGTTTGATTTTGACATGTATATCTGACAGACACGTTGTCGTGCACCTTTAGACAAAGACTTTCAATTCATGGGCATTGTATATTAGTCCACTAACTAGCCCATTCCTGTGTCTCACTTGGTGCAAAATACCACCCTCCCATCCACCCCAACCCCCAAATAGACCATGTATTTGACGTTTTAAATCTTTATTTGGAGGACAGCAAAGAATCAGTGAATGAGAACTGCAGCTGTTAAAGTTATATATAATCAAATTCATCCATAGAATGCCACATACCTGCTGGATTGCTGGGTTGACTGTAAGCGGTGGGATGATTATAAGTGGTATCACCCAATATTTGGTCTGAAGTGCAGTTATCTGCTCGAGTCAGACTGTACACCAGTGCTGGAGCAAGCACTGCCAAGTCAGCAGAGTCCAGCTCTGTGCTGGAAGAAACATTGTATAGTCGTGCCACATCGCCCACACCAAGACACTGCACATGAAACAATGGAGGACCAAATATAATTATTCAGCTTTCACAAGTCATAGTTATACTGTAAGATTGTGCTGATTAATTACACAGATTCATCCAGCGTAAACATTTACCTTCCCGCATATCCCACACAGACAAAACAGATGGTAGCACAAAATGAAAACCACTGCCTGTACAGAGAAATATAGTTTCAATTCAACAGATGTAGAAGATCCATATGCACATTAAAATTCTAGTGAAAAGGCCTGTAACAGTGAAAGGACATCTGTCTGCACAGCTGCCAATCACTGAAAAATGAAAGCCCACATCACGCCACACATAAACCTGTTGTGGTGCTTATTGCGTAAGCAACAGGTGTATTCCAAGCTCTGATAAAAAAAAAAAAAAACAGCAGCAAACAGATGAAATATAATGTTGTAGCCGGGTGGCGGTTACGTACACCCAGGCACCCACCCAGCCGGACCCTGAACTCTCCTAGCCGGCATACCGTGGTTAGTTGCATCATGTGCCTGACTGGTGCTCAAGTGTGGGAAACATAAAGGGTATCATGTTTTTTCTTTGATCTCCTGACCCAAAGGCGGGTAGGGAAGGTCCAACAAGGTCTCACTGTCCGAGGCTACCATAACCCTTAGCTGTAATTTAGGCACGGCCAAGTTTCCCCAGGGAAGGATGGGGCCCCGTAGAGAATTAGGGGTTGTCAGAGTCACTCTCGAACGAGAGTGGATTGAGCATCTCTTCGGAGGCGTGGGTTCGAGTACCACCACTGCCACGATGTGAAGACGCCTTTTTGCTGTGTTCAGAGTGGAAGGATGACAGAGCCATTGCCACGACTGCAATAGTAACTGAACCCGCTACCGCTCGACCCTGTTACAATGTCACAAGAACATAAAGCCAGTTTCCCATGCCTGAGGATGGAACAGTCCCAGTATTTTAACGGACAATGCCCCCTCTCGCCCAACATAGTTTTTTTAAAAAAAATCAACTTGATGAACTAACAAAATTGTTAGATATTTGTACTCAATATCCTCATCTAAGTTTTAAAGATAAATATCATAACCGAGGTGTATAGCAACAGTCAACAGTTGCCTATGAATATAAAGTGACAAAATAAGAAAGCAAGTGAAATATTGATACATTCTTTTCGAAACTTCCTTTCCATAGACAGAAACTAGAGCAAAAACTGAAACTAACAAGCTATTCAATGCACGTCACAGTACATTTTCTCAGAACATTTTGATCTTAAGTTAATTTTTTTAAATAGTTGAACTCATTGTAAAGCATAATTTAAAACCCAAAATAAGCTGCTTCAAAGTAATTGTGTTCATTGCATAGAATCTTATCAGTTTTAAAAAAATCTGAAATGAAGCTGTGACGACTTGTGAATTGGATTGGGTAGCACAAGCTGCAACTCCTTTTCAGTTCCACACATAAAAGTCCCCATAAATTCCAGAAAGAAGCAATACACCCATACAACCAAGACAAATGTGACAGCTTTTCTCACAAAACATATGCATATCCCTGTACAGAAAACAGCAACAGGTCCAAAGACAAAGAACTCTAAGCACTAAAATCTTTCCATAGAGCAGATTATTTTTCATTATCCTCAATTTACATGATTACACATAGAGAACTAATTAAATAGAAAAAGACACACATAGCCATATTGCAGAAAAGTAGCTAAAGTAAAGGAAATGCAAACTTTACAAAGACTATGTCACCTAACAACACACTAAAAATGTAAGATTTAATAAGATTGTTTGAATATTAGTTTTCAACTAGCAATAACCATGCCTTTCATAAAACCTCATCGGATATGGTACCATGACTTAACAAAGCTTTGTACTAATATTGCCTAAAGCATGCTCCTGAACGCTGCTGGGGAATTTGGCAGCCATTGAGTCCCTTTAGCAATGGAATTCCAGACTTCCAAAATCTGTACACATTTGTTATGTGATAAGGCAGGTGATCATGTCATCTAACAGGCACTGTTTTCCCTGGCAAAAATTTCCAGTTTCTGGTATGGCAAGGTCAGGATAACTGTGCTTTCATTATAGGCGCCTTCTATCCAGAACCATGCATTAGCATTCATGTCTGCATATCCATATATACATAAACCCACACCACGTACAGAATTGATGCTTTTGTTGGATAGCTTCCAATTATTTTCTTTAATGAGCCAGCAACTAAAACTACTGCTCTGTTATGGCAGGCACCTGGTCCTATAAACATTTGTCGTATTCTAAGGAATCACGTTTAGTACAGATTAGACCTTATTAATTTATACAGTGACTTCATTTGCAGCCTGTGTCATTGCAGAAAAGTTCCACATCTAGAGGAAGATGTGCATGAATGGAAACATGCCTATAATATACATTTTATAATTATAACTACCATATATAAGAGATGTGATTATGCCCTCACGCTCTCAAATTGTAAAAAGAGTTGGATTCTTAGTTTTATTGTTACTTCACTACAGTATGGGCCTTCTTACTGTTCAGAAAAAAGGCAATTTGTACACATTTACCTACAGGACCTACTCATGACGAGTTGCAATTAAGCATGCAGACTACTTGTATGATTCTCATGTTACAACTTTCTAAAATAATTCTAATGATGCATTCATTGCATCTTATTACAGTAAAATAAAGTTTAGTCTTACCTGTTTGTTGAAGCAAGATGTAATGTTGACCCCATCTGCTATAAGGTCGAAGCAAGTGTTATTGTATGTAGAATTTACACCCTGCAAAAGCTTTTCAAGTCTGATTGGTGTAATCTCGTCCAAAATTGCCCTTGTCACAAAAGGGTTGTCAAGTACCGTGGCATGAACATGTACTGGGTTACACAGGCAAATCCATAGGAGTAGGAAAATCCCAAGTCGGAAAAAACCGAAGAACCGCACAAAGTCCACGTGTCTCACGCATGCCATACCACAAGGATAGGCTGAACCTGTGAAGGCTGATGGATCGAAATGTGTGGCAAAATGCGTCCACACCAAGTGGCAAGTGTAAAGCTCACGTAGATTTATTTAATTTGTCGAGACACCATTGCAGTGTCATCTATTCGTATTGGCAAAAGCCCCGCCCACTTAACGACCAGCTTCATGGTACCCTACGGCAAGAGGCGTGGATTCCCTTAGATATAAAATTAATGTCATGCGCAAAAATATACACAATCGCCGATCTCACAGCCTTCATCCAGTTTATCTTACCCACGTCCCTCATTTAACTTTTTTTCAGACTGTTAGTGATATCTAGTAAATCTACACAATATCATTTCTAAATGAGATTTACTACTAGTACTACTACTAGTAAAGTAGTACTAGTTATAATATATTCATTGCTTGCTTATACATGTTTGTATCGTCCATGCAGTGATTGCCAGTCAATGCACGATTGCGACATGCGTTAACGTGCCTATCTCGCGTGCAACATAGGCCCATAAATTAATGAACCAACCCCAGTGAAGATCTTTTGACTTGCTGAACAGGTTTATTAGATCAAATGTGTTTTGCCACTGCAGCGTCCCACAGCGTGCAGCGAACGCGAAGGTCGTCACGTCTGCTGACGGGCTTCGATTATTGGTCAATGAATTTTCATTTGCGGTAACGCTTAAAAGCGGTGACCTCCCCTTTTGTTCCCGGTCCAAATAGGCGCATATAATCGTTTGACAATTATCTACTGCAGTTAACAGATTTGTACATGGGGATTTTGAGTTAACGTACATTTATGCTCGCTCATTGAATTAATCGTGATACAAAGGTTTATCTATTTTGTTTTTGGGGTGAGCGACGTTCTGTATCATATATAATCATGATGAATATATGTGATACAGGGTTAATTGGACCTGCGCAATGGGTGACAAGAGAAAATATCAATCGATTAGTCAAATTTAATTAGTGGTAGAACATTCGCTTGTTACCGAATAACATATTTCGATCTAGCTCTCAGCATCTCTCTCTCACACACACACACAGCACCCACGTAAAACAGAAAAGTGGAAGCCGTTTATTGCTTAACCCTTCGAGCGAAGTTAACTCAAATAACTGAATTCTTATAATGATTTCGTGTAACCCCCCACCCAACTCTCTATAATGTCTTTCACTGTCAAATTGTAAGTGCACATGCACAATGAATCCACGAACTTTCGAATTCCGTGTATCGAAAGTGTATTTAAAAAATTATGGGATCACAATAAGCAAAGTCCGAATCGTGTTATAAGTACAAAAACTATTTGAGACGACCAATGGCTTGAAGAGCAAATTAAAATAATGTACACATGTGTATCCACACTGTCGATTTTTTAAAACAAACAGCGAGCAGAGTTTGGGCGAGCTAGACTTGTCACAAAAAATAATTTCAGTTTCATGGTCTAGTAATTTAAGAGCAAGAGAGTGGGATCTTCCAATCCCGACACTTGCACATAAATTTACTTCTGGAAATGCCGATCGAATTAAGCAATTAAAAACATCAGACTTTTTACTTTATGCATCCTATAATAAATGAAAGCCAGACTCCTATTGACCTGCTCTCTTTGGATTCCGGCCCCCCCCCCCTTCTCCTAATTAAAGTGGTCATTATTATAGATCGAGTTCATGTCACGTTTCGTGTAGGGGTAGGACTAATAACTTGTATCATAGACTTGAAGTCATGTCTAACATGGTTCATGTTATGTTCGGATGGGTTGACTGTGCAACCACAGCCAAAACTGATTTATATAGCTCAGAGGACACGTTGTAGGCCAGCGGATGCAAGTCATCAACAGGTGTTCTGATAGGACACAGATGGCTCGAAACAGCTACTGGTTGCTCTGTCGTGCGCGTCAACGCTTGCGGTTGATGGTACCCATGAAAGATCGTTGAGATTAAAGTTGGGGGAGGTGTTAATGTAGCTCGATCAATCGCTCTGTTCCTGTTGGTCATTCGGTGTAGTGGAATGGTCGCTGTATCATTAGATGTTGTATGGAAGGGGTTGATTCTGAACTGTATAAAAACCATGCTTTGTGGCATGGAAGCTGTCTTTTGTTACATTTAATTACCAGCACACCTTTTGTTAGAACCTTTTACTATAGTGTCTTTGCTGACGTGGCCAGTCTCTTCATCAGTGATAGTCACTGCTTTGTGATGTTTCACTTGGCGTGTATGATCGCCTTGTGCTTGTCCTTTATAGCACTGTAGGTTGTCCGTATAGGTCCTAAAAGAAACACACGGCTTGTAGCTGAAGGTTTTGTAGAAGAATCATGAAGACTCGGAAGAAGGATACAGTGGCAGTTAAGAAAGATATATACAATAATACAATACAATAATACTTTATTTCCCACATACAAGCATAGGAGTTTGTCTTGATGTCACAGAATACAGGCAATCCAACAGTCAAATCCGAAAATAGAATATAGAGTACGTACAAGAGTTCCAGTAGTGGTTACCTTAATGACAGTGTGACACTCACCCACACACGCTCACCCAACCTTGCACACACACGCACACAGCACATGTGTGTACTTTCTCATTTGATACTTGAGTATGTTATGCAGATAGCGGGTGCACGCGATGGTACAACATTTGCACGATGACATCTAGTTGTGTAGACCTAGCTTACACTGACGTGTGAAAAAAGCTGATTGGGGATCAGTGTTCTCTAGCAAAACAGTCACTACATTTCCTTGCTCTGATTTCATATGTTGGTGATGTCATCTTTCGCTGTGTGACTGAGTTATATGATTCTCTGTGGAAACTGTAGATGGATGGGAAGTCGAATGCATGTGGTGCCATTCGTTTTGTATATCATGAGCAATACATTGTAATTGTTTGTTCTACAAAACTTGTCCTTCTGCCGTCTCTCCTGTGAGAGTGCACAGGGAACGACAAGGAGCATGAAGAGTTATATATTATTCCATAGTAGACGAACTTCTCCTCAAATGGGACATCTGGGAGCAGTAACTATCTTGCCTTCCACCAATTGCTTTCCACCTGGATCAAAAACAAGCTGATCGAAATCTCTAACACCTTCAAAGATCTAAGAACAGTACTGTCCCAGTCATCTCCGAGATCTCCGGACAAGGGGCCACGCTGTCAGGAGTAGGCCTGTGTGTAGTATGTGTGGGTACTCATCATGGCTCTCGGGGATATAGGTTTGTATCCTTCAGGCTGATTTTTTTTTAAATGCCGCGAAGGATTTAAAAAAAAGCGCCAATAAAGGATCGAACTTCCTACCAGACGTCGCCCCCATCTGCAGCTGATTCCCGGATAACACCAAACTGTGTTACAGCTGGATGCCGACGCTGGTATATGCATAGTCTATGTAGGTATATAGGTTTGTGGGTATGTGGGCACTTATAAAGGACTTTCTTAACGGGACCAATATGTGTCCTTTATAGTTCGGCGAACTTGGCCATGTATAAACATTTGCTACCTTGCCTTCAAGCCGTCGAGATGTCCCCTAGAAGAGAGGGGTGGGCGATAAAATTCCTGTGAAGGGGCCGTAAGGCAGATTTTCATAATACGTTACGTGACACAAAGATGGGGAAATAAAATTGTCAGGCAGGCTTAGCCCAGAAATATGCCGGGCTATTAACATTCACAACTCTGCTACCGACTTATATATATATATACGCACCTGTACACCGAATAGCTAAAGGGGAAAAAGAAATGCCAAGAAGTGTCCAGACTACGTCGGGGAATCGTTCAGAATAGTTTAACAACTATACACGTGTAATAACAGTAGCAATTATCGACGCTGTTAAAGCCACTAGCTATATGTGTTAATAACGGAAAATCATATTTAATTATCGGCATAGTTTAATTCAGAATTCCACGACAGCGATCAAAGAAACTATAGGGCCCATTATACCCACTCGAGTGCCCTGGGCTGGCTTGGATGAGCGTTTGCATCTCCTGTTCATACGTAAAGGTGTATATAAAATACACAGGCCGAAATATATAAGGGACCTAATAACGACCACTCTTATGACTGTACGTCTATGTGTAACTGTACGCCCGTGTACACTTGTTTGGAGAGATGGTTATTTTAAGTTGCGTGTATAAGGATACATGCATGACCTTGCGGTTGTGTGCGTGTAGGACTGTGTTTTAAATGCATGTCGAAATGTTTATGTGCGTGTCCTGCCCGACGGCTTAGTCTTATCTCAACATTTTTCATCTAGTGGAATAATGATTGAAGACTTTACTATGCTGTCGTCTGATGCTAGTGCCAGTCAGGCGCCATCTGGACAGCTTTAGCCTTCCAGCTTTGGAGTTTGCAGAAGCGGGCCGGGTGACTGTGGAGGAGGTGGTATGGATTAATGAAGAGATCATTACAATATGAAACATGTGATGATTAGAGATCGATCAAATTCAGCGAAGCGTTGGACATCTAATGTCAACTATAAATAGAAAATTAAGAAGAGTGAGTGAGTGAGGTGCAAGTCAGTTCTGGGTTTAGGCAGTGTACCGTATTGCTTCCGGGTTAAGATTGAGTGACCGATTGCGAGATTCCCTCCGCTGACGTATATTTGCCTATAGGGCACTGAGCTGAGTAACTCAACCTGTCACGCAGTCAGTCAGATGAACGAAATAATTGTTGTCACAGCCGGGGATCGAGGGGGCGGGGTGCTCGTGGACTTAAATTATTTTTTTCGGGGTCGGATGACTGATTTCCAAAATGAGGTGAAGTTTGGAATGGGTGCTGCTGATCTTCCGCCGAAGTAAGAAATGCATTAGATGCTGATGCCGAGGAAACTGGGAGGTTTAGCTCGTGAAAACGGCTGTAAGTGTACGGTTTTGTGTATGCGAATGATCCTTTCTTTGAGTAGCGAAATTATATGTGAGTAGACAGCGCAACCTTTCTTCTTCCTCCGTCCTTTTGCCTTTTCACTTTTTTTTAAAAAAGGGGAGTGGGTACGTGGGGCCGAGGGGTAGGCAGTATCAGAAACTTTCCATCCACCATCACGGACATATAGATACATCAGTAGTTGTGGTTCAGTCATGCAAGCAGTGATTAGGGGAAGCGGATGGCCGAGGGGTTAGAGTGCAGGCGTGCGAACCCGAAGGTGGTGCATACCCGTGTGCCACAAGTACACTACGCATTTCACGCAGCTGGGAATGCATGATCGGTACCTGCATGACCCCATATATGGTCAGTAGGAAAGTATGGCAGCAATCGGAGGAGGGGGAAATGGGCACCGCTCTCGCGATCTGCTGGCCCACAGAAAAGTGACAGCTCAGACGCCCTCTTCTCCCCTGTAAAGGTCATGGGACATTTTTTACTTTTTTAAAAAAAAACATACAATGATTGTAGGGGCAAAAAACAACAACAACAACAACAACAAAACTCCGAGATAAAACATCACTTATTCAAAACATATCGTCGGTATGTCTCAGTCTTGCGAAAGACGACTCCCACTTCCTCTGCCTTAAAAATGTTATCACAAGACTGATCCGCTTACAGAGAATAAACGTCTTATAGTTATGGTCTGGAAATGGTTTACCATATATATGACGCACGTACGTTTACTTCCTTAGAACACTCTTTATTTGTAATTGTTTCTCTGTTATTTGTTTTGGCTTCTATATGGTATTTGTAAATGTTTACAAACTTAGATCCGAAGTAGCTTTTGTCTTTGATATAAAAAAGCATTTTGAAAGATACTAAAGGTACCAAATGTAATCTTGCAGGGAAGAGGTTATCAACGACACCGGTTTACGACATCAACAAAAATGCATCATCTTGGTAGCCTTTCCACTTGCATGTCTTATACAATGTTCATATGTATTTTTATCATCGTATATAACAGTAAATGTTTTAAATAAAATAATTTTGTTACGACTTACCACAGGTCTTCATCATTATAGCTCCGAAGCAATATGGCAGTTCAGCGCAAGCATCAAACCAAAACCGAAGAAGATTTACTTCAAAAAAGCAAAGAAAGTAAGTCAGCCTTTAAGTGCTTGTAGTAACTTTGAATTTCGTGCAAACATTTCAGGGTGGAAAATTTTTGTGATAAGAAAACCGTTAGAAATATTTTTAATGAAATTGGTTGCTAAGGACGCTTTTTAGTTTTCAATTGTACAGCAACACCTCCAAAATACGACTTTGAAAAAACAACCAAAATCAGGTCTTATGATGGAGGGGTCGTATAAGGGAGGACTAGTTGCATTGAACCATTAGTACAACATATGTAGGTACAAATTGTATGTACCGTGATGGATGCAGTGAGAAATAAACACGTACATCTGCATAATCATGGCAGCCAACTGCAGCATGTGTTTTAAAATTGTTTACCACTGAACTACATGGGAAATTTTTTTTCCCATCTCAGTTACTGAACATGTAGTTTTATCACACATCAGGCTTACTTTATCTCATCATTCCTAGTTTCATCCTACCACACATCATTAAAACTTTCTTTCTGGTGTTCCCAATGAAAGAAATTGAAATTTTATAATGTAAAAAGTAATCAAGTTGTGAACTGTATGATGCTGTAGATCACAGATCTTCGAGACTGGCATGTTGGGTCACATTTCTCAAAACAAAGACGTGATACCCGATCCCTGCAGACCAGCGCCCTACACATGAAAGATGTCAAGTCTGGACACCTGCGGCTAACTTAGCTTTCGCTAGGCTAGAAAGTGTGAACGAGACGTAACTGTCTACCTGACCTGGTTACCAGATGGGGTGAATAGGCCCAGACAAAGGCTTAAACACAGAATATGAAATAAGAATTTTAGGAATGAATTACAATTAAATCTGTGATATAAACTATTTGTCCTTCTGTGAAAAAGACACAGAAGTCATGTATTGCACAAAACTGGTCACTTCCTTCAGTTCATTAGGCGTAAAGTTGTAAATGGATGTTGCAATCTTGATTGCCGACTTCCATTTGTTGCTTCTTTGTTAGGAGCACTTTCAATGTCTTTTCTAGATTTGGAACAGTTCTTTCAGGGGATTTGGGGTTGACACTGAACATCTTTGCAAAAAGAAGTCTGCTAACCTTATCCGCTCGACCAGGGAAAGTCGTATACTGTGCAAAACTGGCCACTTTCGTCGGTAGGTGGTCAGGTTAAGGAGGGAGTCGTAAATGGGAGATCATTTATGTAGTAAATGGTCTCCATCAGAAATGTTTGGGTTGTATGCCAGAGGAAGTCATATATGGGAAGGTCTTATAAGGGAGGTTTTACTGTAATTTTAAAAACAATTCAAAAATTGATACCCGCTTGAAGCCTGATAAAGTATTTTCAGAAGTTAATTGGGATAAATCTGTTGGACTTGGTGGACACTGCTGGGCAGTAAACTGATGAAAATGAAGCTGATCAATTATATAACTTGTTTGTGATATCTGACTGAGATATCTCTTCCAATGCATGCTGCTGGACAGGTTTTGGAAACTATAGTCACCATCAGCTAGAGCGCTCCATATGACATTCAAGTTTACCTGTCCACACATGCGTTATGACACAACTGTGTACTTTGGCAAACTAACTCGATTTTTTGCTGTGATTCTCTGTTCCTCCCAAGCTTGACGCCTCTGGGCTGTCTTCAATCATTTTGAACATTAAGGGTTCATTAGCGTCTGCTTCAACATTTTCACATTCATACAGAGCTTATACCCATGGCAAGTTTGTTGTACTTTTTGGGGATTTAAAAAACAAATTGCCAAATAAAATGTCATCTAAGTACAAGACCCTTATTTTTGATAAGAATTTAGTCTGTTCCTCCCATATCCCAAAAACTTTACGTAGCTGGCATACGATTCATATTTACCACAAACCTATAGCTCCTTGTTTTTCTCCCTATTTTAAAGAAGAGAATAGAAGAGCTGCCATTTAGTAGTGTTGAGAGATTTAAAACTGATAGGATTATTTATTATTTGCAACCATCATTTGTCAATAAAAAACATAGCTGTTTGGTATGAACACAGATGTGCACCAACACTTGAAATCGTGGTGAGTGTAAAATACTGTCTAATTTCTTGTGCAGTTTTTACTCTTTGCAGGAAATTACATACTTACATGTTCTTCCATAGATTAGTACTTTTTTTTTTTGATGGAACTCTGGTGAAGTTAAGCACTGTGTTTAGATTAGAAAGATCAAGTAAGGGGCATGCCAAATTTTTTAAAATTTGTTTTTGTATCTTATTTAAGTGTCATTGTAAAGTGTTATGTTGAGGCATTAAATTTAATAGTCAGAGTTTTATTGAACTTTAAATTTAATATACCCTTTTGGTAGTAAAAGTCATAGCTGCCAACCCTTCTGATTTTGGCAGAATCTACTCCACCCGTTTACTGTTATTCCACGATTCACCTTAAAAATCCCCCCCGCCTCCCCAAAAAAGAGTCTCTGCTGAGGAGGATTTCTCAGCTGAAAGTTACCACTGTACAGTTAGCAGTAAAAAAAAGCTTGTCTGTCAGCCAGCCACAGCAAAGATTCTTCAATCAATCAGAAATTTTCTTTCCTTAAAGCTGGGAATGCAGTTCAATTTTGAAAATGTCAGGGCAGGCCAGCAGCAATCCATGCAAAATGAGCTCAAATCAAGCAATGATTTTTGGAACATCTACACCAAGAAAAGCATGTAGATTGATGTAACAAATGCAAGGACCCCAATGATCAGGGCTTTTTATCAGCACATCTTCACCAGGCGAATTATCTGTGATCAGAGGTGAATGATTATTCACGTCCTATTTGAGTAAGCACAACATCCTCTTGTACTCTACAGATCATGCTTCCAAACTTTTTCTTGAGTGGATTCTGTTCTGTCTATAACATCACTGTGGCTTTAATTATTCCAGCCTTGTGCTGTTTAAGTATTAAAGGTTTAGAAAACAGTTTACTCCTTCACATGTGTGTTGCTCTGCAGCCTGGTTGTTGGGCTGATTCTTAACTCGTGTGCGGATTCATCTGATCTCCCCAAAATTCCTGTTAGCTGGCCCCAGTGAATCCTCTCACCCTGGTGAACTTCCTGTCAGCTGGTCCCAATGAATCCTCTCACCCTGGTGAACTTCCTGTCAGCTGGTCATAATGAATCCTCTCACCCTGGTGAAATTCCTGTCAGCTGGTCATAATGAATCCTCTCACCCTGGTGAAATTCCTGTCAGTTGGCCCAAGTGATTCCTCTCATCCTGCCGGGGTGGGGGGGGGGGGGGGTCGAGAGGTCTGAATAAAAGGTAGCCTGTTGATCTTTGATGACCAGGATGAGCAAGTGGGTTTCTTGGCGATGTGGATTTAGTCAGTCTTTTTTTTTTGTGTGTGTGTGTGTGGCAGGATATTTGCAATAGTGGTTGTATATGTATAAGTTGCATAGGCTATACATATACTTCTCTACCAGCCAGTCTATATGGGGAAAATAGAATTTGCTTGTCTGTACTTGTAGGACTGAGGAATGAGTTCGTGGAGGCAACTGAGCGTGGTGACATGGAAGCCATCAGGAACCTCCTGGGGTCTGGAAAGCTAGTTCCAGACATGATTTTAATGAGGGAGGGCTTTGAGAAAAGTCCATTAAGCTTGGCTTGCATCTATGGACAAGCATCAATAGTCGGAGAGCTTTTAAAGGTATGACGATTGTGAGCACAACATTTCTGATGGGGAAGGAGGGTGGTTGAGAAGAGAAGAAGAATCAGAGAAGCAGGAAAAGATTTTTTTATTACAAATGTAGAAAATATCAAATGTTGTTTCCTCAAAAAAGCATGTTAATTTTAAATGTGTTTGTGATGATCGATCTGTTGCCAAACAGCAGCTGTGTAGAGGGGAGGGGGATGTGGCATGTGGAGACGTGTACATATAGATTCATACGTCTGAAAGTAAAATGGGCAGAAGGGCAAAAAGAAAAAAAAAACAGCCAAAGACCAATAAAAATGCAGGAGGAAAAAATTAGCCATGGACCAGGTATTGGAGATGTAGGCCACTTTTTTTTTCAGAATGGGGCAAATCCAATGATGCGAAGCGTGGCAGGTCGAGTCCCAATTCATGATGCTTGCATCGGTGGTCACTCAGAATGTGTGTTACTTCTCCTGGATCACATGTCAGATGTGGATGTGGCTGATCACAATCAGCAGACAGCAGTGCATCACGCAGCTTACAATGGGGAGACAAAGTGCCTGAGGCTGCTTGCACAGAAAGGTACGGCTGACTGAGAGCAGCTTTAAACTTGCATGCTGGGTTGTTAAATGGCTTTCTTTTCTTTTTTTAATGGGTTGTTTGCTCAGGGATAAGTTGTGTAGCATCCTTATAAAGGCATGCATCTTTGTATTTTGTTTGCATTAAAGAATATTCACCTTGTCTGAATGTACTGATTTTCATTAAAATTATAATTAATCCAGTGTGGTTTTTAAATAATAGAATATACTACATGAGAATTAATATGCTTTCAATCTACCAAAACAGAAGCAAACAAATATACTCACCCATTCCTTTTAGTCATAATTTCAGGTTTTAACACAAATGACACTGGGATGTTGTAACTCCAAGTGCAAACAGAAGTAACCTAACAGCACCCACTAAGATTTTTTGTTGACAGGTGTAAACAGAAGTAAACATCAACCACTAGCACTATTTTTGGTAATTACAGGTGCCAGTCTCGTGGCTGGGGACCAGAAAGGGAGGCAAGCAGCACATCTGGCAGCCATGCACAACCATGTGAAGATTCTACGACTTCTTTTTGATAATGGAGTAGACCTAGACTGCCGCTGCAAAGCTGGAAAGAGTCCGCTGCACTACGCTGCTCAGCATGGAGGTGATGGGAATTTTCCTGACACTCTGTTTGTTTTAGCAAGTACTGTTATAAGAGTGTTGAGAGCCTATCATTAAAAGCACCCATCTTGATAGTCTTTTATTCGTCCCACTGTAATAGTGCATTTTAATTCATAATTTTTATGCAATAGCCTAAGCAGGCTGTGCTTGATGCATTTTAAATCATGCCTTATAAGCTCATGCTTGGAGTGATACATGTAATTTCATCTGGAATTTGCACATTGAAACTTTAGTGCCATCTGGTGCCAGCCCTGAAACAACTTTTGTACATTCTACTATTCCACTAAACAGTAATCACACCCCATGTTCTCACCTCTGTAGCTCTGGAGTCTGTGATCTGCTTGGTCGAGCTTGACTGCGATACCACAGTCAGTGACAACAACACATTCCTGGCTGCTCACCTGGCTGCCAGGTATGACAAGGTGGATTGTCTGCGGTTCTTGGCACAGCAGGGCACAGAGCTGGACGCATCGCTGTTGGATGGCAGAACTCTTGCCCATGTGGTGAGCACCTGCATTCCTTAGCTGTCTCTCTTATTACTTCAGGTGTCTGTCTTTTTGTTTCAGCTGTCTCATTCCTTACTTCAGGTGTCTGTCTTGTTGTCTCTAGAGCCTGAAGCTTCATTAATGTTGGATGTTTATGTTAAAAAAAAAAAGTAAACTGAGGTTTCTTTGGAAAATTCACGTCCTGAGATAATTTCCATCATGCTCTATTGCATGGTTTTTCAAGTCTGTTTCATTCCACTTCATCTTTTATTCTCCTTGCATTCCATAATATTCAAGAAATCTTAAAATATTTACTGTTTGTGTCAGGCTGCACAGTATGGAGCAGCAAATGCTCTCCACTGGTTGCTTGAAAAGGGGGCAGATGTTAATATTCAGGACAGTGAGTTTTTTTCAGTCATTTTTGTGTTGCATTTCTCCAACTTACTAACATATCCCAAACACCAGTAATGTTTTCAATTAAAGGAATGGTTCTTACATAAAAAGAATTTCAACTACATGTAGCCAGAGAACTGTACAAGTCTTATTGCTAGAACAGGATGTTGAGTCTGGGTTTTGACAGACAGTGGTCACTGATGCGTGAGAGCTTTTGTAATATATATCCATGATGATAACATCTTCCTCGCTGATGGTTTGTCTTAGAGTTTGGCAACTCACCAGCTCACTATGCAGCAGACAAAGGCAAAGCAGAATGCTTCAACTGTTGTCTGCACCATGGTGGTGACCTGACCTTGACCAATGGCAGCCAAGACACACCCCTTGATGCAGCAAAGAAATCAGGGCACCCCCAGCTTATGAGTAGAGCAGGCATGCAAGGAACTTTGTATCCTTGGTCTGTCCTTGGCATGTTTCCACAGTCTGTGCTTCTAAAGTCTTTGTGAAATTCATGTTGACAGATGGAAAGAGACAGTCTGAAAATTCATTTGGATGACAGATGGAAAGAAACAGTCTGAAAATTCATTTTGGGATTAATGACTATCTTATTTTGTTTACAGAAACTGTATAGCATGAATGGTTTTTTGGTGCTGTCACATACTTAATATTTATAAATATTAAATAGGAGATATTGAAACTAGTGCTTTGACAAGAAAGATTTTGAAGTAACTTTACAAGTAACTTGCAGCATTGCGTGATTGCAGTGAAGAACGAGGTCATGTGTCCACAGTGCTTCAAAAAACTGCAGGTGACAAAGTGGGATGAGGAACATCCGTTGGCACCTGTTCAGCACAGCATCCATGCTGCCATGTCATCTGCATATGTCTCCCCACTACCTCGAGTGCCGTAAGTGCTGCTGTTCACCACACTACTTCCAAATCTATAATGCCCATAGTTGTTTTCCTCACTAATTCCAGCTGTGGAAAGCCTGTTGTTAGGGTTTCACTGGTTTGCGTTAAAGTTCAGATCCAAGAAGTTGAAACTGTGTGATTTGATTCTGTGCATATGTTTGTGTGTGCATGCATGCACATGTGAGCATGTGTGTATGTGTGTGTGTGTGTTGGTTGTTTAGCACCAAGTCAGCAACAAAGGCAGTGTCATAATTGTGGGGAGGGGGGAAGAGGGGTTGTGTGTGTATGCATCTGCCAGTGTGAAAGGCGTTGTATGAGAACCTTCGAAACAGCCAGATCTCATGATGTGAAAGCAACACATGAGAATGAAGCTGATGCTTGCATGCATTATGACATCATTATGATTGACAGTGTTATGAACAGAACAGTGATGTCAACAAACTATCGATTATCACTTGCAGACGAACCCAAACTCAGCTCCAGAAGAATCTCTTCAGGACAAGCACAAAGAAAGAGGTTAAGAAAAAACTTCCAGTCCGTGACTTGCCTACTAAGTACTTTGGAGAGTATCTAGATCCCAATGGGCATTTCAAATTTTCTGCCTAATCCTTATTCACACAATGCACAATCTAACCAACTCAGTCTACCCCTCACCCCCACCCTCACAAAAAGTCCCCCCCCCCATCCCAAAGTAGGACAAACTGCTTAAATTGATTGTTGTGAACTGTTTGCAAACGTATCATCTGTTGTAAAATATGTATTTCCATTTTTTCATTGTTGCCATTTTTCACATTTGCTCAGTGATTTTATATACATGTGATGTATGCAGAGCTGCACATGATTTGGTGTGTGGTTTCACATGTAGATTTCATAAACAGTAATTCTGAATAGAGCAACATTCAGTTTATAAAGTTAACCTTTAACAGCTAATGTGGCCAGAGACCTGCAGCAAAGTGTTCAAATAACACAAAAACATTCCAGAGGTTTGAATATCTAAACAATAGCAGGGAAGTAGGGGAGATCTCACCAGGAAATTGAGGACACCTATTGTAGACAGGCCATTTTTTTTCACCAATGATGTTGGTGTATTTAAACTACAAAATATAATTATTGATGATGTGCTATTTTGTTGGCTATTTTTCTTTTTAAAATCATTCTTGAAGTAAAAAAAAAGTCTAAGCTGGATTGATGAGGTTTTATATTTGGAAATACCTAATCGGTGGCCACTGGATTTTATTTTAACAACTGACTTCATTGCCACAAAAACTCCTTCCATCTAGAGTATCCAGCATGAACTAAAAATTGTCATCACACTTTGAATGTTTGTGTACATGGCAACAGACAATACTTCACAAATGGGCTGCTTGTTCATGCCCCTTTCTACATTTCTGTCACACAAAGTTCAGAGGTCAGAAAGCTTCTGCAGCATGCTTGACAACTGAGCAACAGTAAGTCTTTATGAGACCTTGACATCGCACTTTCTGTTGATTTAGGCTAATGTTGAGTGTTTCAAGGAAAAGGGATGTTTGTGGTTTAATGTCAAGTCAGAATTGAAGGCCGTCTCATCATGGGGAAGGAAAGAAGAAGGTGCTGAAGGCTTTGTGGGATGAAGAATGGGGGTGGGGGGGGAGGAGAATGGAGTTATTGAAAAAAAAACATTTGTAAATAAGTGCCACACTGTAAACAGGTGTCACATCCAGAGAAAGTACAACCACTGGACATGGGATCCAGACCTATGACTGTATTGGTGGCAAGCAACCAAAAGTAATCAAAGGGACAACATCCATAGAGATTTGTTGTTGGCAGTAAATAAGAACAAGCAGAAACAGGGACAGGGGAGAGGAATCCCAGTACTGTGATGTGGGATGTTCTTCAGATCTGCACTTTGTTTGCCCTGTAATAATGTCCTTTCATTGCTTACAATATTTTAGATGCTTTTGCGGGTTTTTTGTGTGTGTGTGTGTGGTTTGTCAGCGAATCAGCTTGCACCCATCTGCACATTTGGGGTTCTGTGATAAAGGCATCGGAAGCCATGACAACTGTCTTGAGCAAAGAGCCAATAGAGAAATGTAGAACAGTTCACAGCACTGGTAGCTGTCATTTTGAAGCCATTTATAATATATATATATATATGAATGGCAGACTATGGTAAAGACTTTCTAGCTCACTTTTTGATGCTCAACTAGTTCTTTATACAGCCTTCATCCCTTCTGTGAACAACTTAATTATTTCATTGATGGCTTAAAATATATACAGTGTTCTGACATATGTCTGAAGCTCTATATGTGTTAACAGGTTAGGCTGCTTGGACTGAATGTATTCATATCCAAGCACACCGGAAAAAGTCACACCATCAACTTCATTTCTAGAATGTTTAACTAGACATTTATTACATTTAAACAAATCACTGTCTCAAATATATCACAGTACATGCATACCAATGACTGATTCAGAGGCAAGAAGTCCATGGTAAATATAAATGCCCCTGGAATATTCTAAAAAATTAAAAATTTTCAAGAGGCCACGGAAGTAAGTGATATGTTTTACTGCAGTCATTGCAATAAAGCAAGCTAAAAAAAATGTCATGGAATGTTGTTTTGTACAATAAGTTATGAGACATTCATTGCTGTGAGCATCACTGTAGCGCAGAAAAAACATGTACATTATAACAATATGAAAAGAATACATGTAATTTCAAATGAAACTTGATATCAAGCAAACAGTAGCCCCCTCCCCTACACACAGTAACCTGTGTGATACAGTGTGTGGTCACCATAGGGAAAAAATTCTTAATGAACTATATTGTCACCACAGAGAGAAAGTTATTAAAATGTTTGGTCACCACAGGGATGTTAACAAAAGGTTCGGTCACTACAGGAAGAAAAATATTCATGTTTGGTCGGCACAGGGAGAAAACAGCAAAATGTTTAGCAGGAAAAATATAAAGCAAAGATTTATAACTTTTAATTTGTAAATTTTACCCAAAAAAAGTGCTGTTAGCACTTCCAGTTTCAGACTAAAAACATGGGCCCAACAAGTGCACTTTTATAATTTGTTTTGATTGAGCTTCATAAATCATGCATTGTATCATGAACGACATTGCAAAGAAATCATTCAGGAACTGAGCACCCCAATCATCCATTAAAAACATTTGTAAAAAAAAAAAATACAAATCAGAGCTTTTCAATCACAGTTCATCATTTACCTAAAACACAAGTGGGTAAAATATGCCACACCCAGACATTTTAACTGGTCCATGATAGTTGTTTTAAATTTTAAAAATATTTAGCAAAGTGACAGGCATTTTACATCGTTTTCAAATAATTTTGCATACTGTGCTACAAGTCTCAATGTTTCTTAGTCTTAAGCTTGAGGTAAACCAAAGAGGAGTGATAGCTTCCAAGGAGTGATATTATGGAAATGATTGCTACGGAGCTATGTAAAAGGAATTTGAAAATCATGCAAAATCATGAAAATCATATCTAGCTCCCAAAATATATTTCGGATCTGAAATGCGGCCCTCACCCCTCAAAAAAAGGTTTGCTCACTCCTGAAGTAATACAACAATGTTCCAGTTTATTTAGCTACATGTAAATGTTAAGAGTAAAAGTGAGGTGGATGTATGATTGTGGTGATGAATTAGATATAGGATGCAAAATAAGCTGTTGAGCACTTTAGTTGACAGAGACACAAAAACCCAAAGCATAATGTAAAGTCTTGATAAGTATTGAATCACATCCAGTGAGTAGTGGGCCATACAGTAAATTCATTAAAATGCACAATATACAACAGACATGAACTCGCAACTACCAAAGTGTCCAGAAGTACATACTAGTACTACTACTGATCTATGCCATTTATTCCATGACAGTAAGGCAACAATTATTTCTCTTTTTATGTATTAACAGATGTTGTATTATTCGGACTAACTGCAGTCAAATGACATGATTTTACGATATGCTGTCTCTTTTAAGTATAACATTATATGGCACTTAAAGATTTAACAGGAGGAGTGGGGGTTTCTTGTAGTTTGTAAAACACTTCCAATTGCTGAAAATAATATAAAATAAATGAAAAATAAATGAAAAGAAATTAAATACAATATGTTTTGAAGCCAAGAGTAAATTAGACAACAAAGAATTCATATTTTTTCTAAAGGTTTAACAGCTGCAACAACAATTTATATCATTAACTTACTTGTTCTTATGCAAAGAACTGGAGATCAAGATTTGGCACAAACTCTCAAAGAAACATTAACAGAAGTGATCAAATTATGAGAATATATATATTGCATCAATAGTGCCAAAAGTCTTGAGAAAGGCATCAAGACATTTTGCCACTAACAGACATGGCAGAATGCCAAAATTAAAATGGTAACTTCAAAAGGAGACCTGATCCAGGATAAAGGACTTATAAATCCGACACTTACAATCTATATACAGGAAACATTTTCATCACACTAACATGTGAGATACACGTAGCTCTCATGTCTTAAAAGATAGAATTAAAAATGATTACGTGGAGTAAGAAGAAAATATTTATTTGGGGTATCACAGTCACCTTCACAAAGATTATGTTAAAAAAAAGGATTTTTAATCACCAGTTTGGTCTCTTGTTGATGATTGTCAACCCATGGTAGGCCTTGTGTGATTGGAAACATTTGATTTGGCTACGGTCTGACATGTGAAATCTTGGTATTTCACAAGGCAACACAAAATTAAGGACCGAGAGTCTGGTCAGTTCTTCATCAACTCCTCCATGGATGTAATGTCCATGTTCTCACCATAGCAACATTCAAATGAAAGACCACCTTTACAGTAAACGTCTGTACTCACTTGGATCATTTTGGTAGATCCGAGACTCCAGCTTAGCTGGTGGTGCATCCGGTTGTAAAATATATTTACCACAGAGATAAAATGTCGAATGCATTTCCGGAGATCATGGCATTATGCTTGAGCACTTGTCAACAAACCATATCACAAAAAAGACATGGTCTGCAGCTGTTAACATCGAGATGGCATATCCCAACATAAGGAAAAAGTTTTTTCTTCCAAAAATGTGCTTTTATCAGCTCTAGTTATAGCAGATATTTAGCAACAGACTCCTAAACATCTAGGTAGATTTGCTTAACACTCTCATTCAAGTATTTACAGGACAGATGCACATCCACAAACATAAGCATGCAGACACATATGCATGCAGAACAAGGCTTAAAAAAATTGTACTTTACAGCTTCAAATCTAAGAATATTGTAATTGTTCGTGACTATTATCAAATCATAATTTCCAACTGGAAATATAAAAAAAACAAACAGGAGACTTAAATAAAACAGATGCTCAGATTAACCCTGAGAAATATTCCAAGCATGCACAGCCCTGAATCGTCAGGATTCTTTTTTTTTTTTTTTTACACACCTTCACCTTCCAACTCTGCAGATCATTTAGACCCCTTTGTGTGTCTCTGAAATGACCGAATATATGATATCAGATCTCTATAACACTGACATAGTTTTACACCCTGCCTATGCATGGGCAAGTCTGCTTCTGGACTAAGCCAGCCCTTCCCATGAGTCTTCATTTCTAATCTGTGTGATCTTGTACGTGATGGGCATTTCTCAGTCTAGTTTGGGGAAGAGATCTCTGGCGATCTCATTGTCACCTTTTTCACGATCCAGCCACTTGCCACAAGGAAATATGGTGGTGGTGTTTGTGCCCAGGTTGGTCACCTCCACACGGTCCAGGAACCAGCCTGGTCTGAAGCCGCTGTTGTCATGCTCAATGTGCACTTTAGTTAGCTCCCCTGGAAGATCAACATACAAAGCAAAATGAGATGCACAACAACAGAGACAAGATTTGACAGAAACAAGATATTTTTGTCATGTTGGTGTGAGGCAGCACCTGTGTCAATACTGGTGAAAAAGTATTGAAACAGATTATATATGAGCCCTCACATCAATGCCAAAAGTAAAAAGTCTGGCATTAACCCAGCATGCCCCAGTGTCTAATACAAAGAAAGCCATTTGTTTCCAGGCCACCATTGAAATAGGTGTCACGAGAGGATGATTCATTTTGTAATTATGTGCATGTTACTGGTGATTAACTGGGCATTTAGGATATGCAATATATTTGATATATTGTGAAGAAAATGGGGTGAAGGCACCAGTCTCACTAACCCAGGTCTAGCGCCTCCAGCTGAAACTTATCCACACTGTTGCGCTCAAAAAGATCTCGGAACCGCTGCTTGAGTGGGCGCTTGCCAGTGTCACCATTGCTGCCATATATGGTGATGAACACATTAGCATTGGTTCCTCCTCCTTTCATGTCTCCAGTGTAGACTGAGACATCATATTTGACAGCCGAAAGGTCTGCAACACCACAGGAGCACAAACAGTCACAAAAACCGCAGTGGTGCTGGTTGCCAAATGTGTGACCTGAGAGTTTGGTTCAATGTACAAAAATAATGGAAACCATTTGAAAATTGGTCTGTGATAACTTTTGTCAAGTATGCACACAAAATGTTGCCAAAAGCTCTCCTTGATTTTCATGAACTTAGTCAACAAAGGGAAACAAATCATCAAATCTATTTTTGTATCCCAACTGATGGACATGGGATTCAGACTCATGACCCTCTATGCTGGTGGCATGCAGGCATTACCAATACGCAACATGCCACTACCTTCCAGGCTGGGCAGTCTCCGTCAATAAGCATGAACACTGAAAAAAAAGGACTGGGCAGTGCTCGGTGCTCAACCCGTCTTAGTGTGTTGCATCAGATATGGCTGTGCACACAGCATGTCCCATGAGAACCAGATCTACTGACAGGACTTCACAGAATCCTGCTGAAACTCACTCTTGACCCGAGCAATCTGGCTTTCTTCAACACCTTGGACTTTCAGTTCTTTGCCATCCTTACGGTTGATTGATCGGGTGATGTTGATCCAGGCATTACATGGGAAGATATACCTATCACAGAGCCAGGCATTACATGAGAAGATATACCTAACACAGACTAAGGCATTAGACAGGAAGATTTATATCAGATTCAGGCATTATATGAAAGATGTACCTCTTACAGATTTAGGAATTACATGGGAAGGTATATGTCGGATTCAGGCATTACATGGAAAGATATACCAATCATGGATTCAGGCATTACACGGGAAGGTATACCTATCAGATTCAGTATAAAACTGCAAGGCGGACAAAAAGAACAGATCGAAACATATATGAGGACAGCTATGTCCAACCTAGCCTTAGGCCTTGAAAGCTCCAGCAATTTATAGATCTTTCAACTTTATAAGCAATAAAGACAAGAGAAAAAAGTGGATGGATTTTTAGGTAAACATTTCATCTTCACTGCCATTACCAGGAGCAAAACCAAAAAAAGAAAAATGTTTCTAACCCTTAATTGGAGGTTCACAATCATTTACTTTAGCCAAGGCTGAACACTCTGTCCAAACATTAGGGCTCACCTGTTTCCCGAAGATGTGTCTGTGACGGCAATCTCATAGCAGTGCCACATGGCAGCACGTGATTCCACGGCATCTGTTATAGGCTGATCCTCTCGCTCAAAAGCTCCCACAGTGCAACTCTCCATTTTACCCAGAGAAGTGGAATTCAGGGTGAAGTTGTCTGTCTGTCCTCTGTAAATGATATTGTTATACAGGGAATATTGTTCTTTTTTTAACAGCAGTTTGTAGGAATAATCAGAGGTAAGGCAAAATGGGGTATACACACCTATAGCTCCAGTAGAAAATGAACGTTTCACACACTAGAGAAAGTCTGTTATGTTAACATGTGTGGGTATATATATATATACAAATATATTTAAGAACTGTGGTTATAAAGTGCACGCTAATATTAACTTAACTACAAATCAGTAACTCTATTAGACAAAAAAAAAACCTAAGAACTATATGCAACATGCACAGGTAAAATAGGGCAAAGTTATCACGAAAAAACAGTCATTTAAATATTTTCCAGCGAGACTAACCGTCGTAGAATCTTGTTCTGGGGACTGTTTTTGAGTACGAAGACCTTAGACGAGCCTTTGCTGCCTTTTAGAATAAGCCATCCATTATGGATTGTTCCCCCTTCCTTCTTGTCAGTGGTTGTCACTTCTATCTCATACGCTGAGGACCGAGTTATAACAAAAACTTCATTCCCAGAGAAGCCAAACAGCACTAGTATGCTAGTATGACGAACTGTTATTATTAGCACCAAAGTCCTTCTGTCTCAAGACCATCTTCCTAACATCCTGCAGCTGTCTATGCTCTGCATGAAGTCTTCCAACATCTGATTACACATTTCACAGCATCATCTTACTCCACGTCCTACTCCCCATATTGTCCATACTTTAGACACTTCAGCGCTGCATTTGCTGCATCCAGTCCCCTCCAAGCTCTTCTTCTACATAACAATACATAAATTCTATATAACAATACATACATTCTATGTAACAATAAATAAATGCTGGCTATTTTGCAGTCATTGATATTCACATACCTATCTGCTCTTTTTCTGATGAGCCAGGGCTGAACTTGGAGCTTGTTCCACAGGTAAGTTCTCGCAAGATTTGTTTGTCATCTTCTGTGGTAGACAGCCACTTGTCACAGTGGAAGCTGTACATTTTGTGTGTGTTCTTGTCTTCGACTTCAATGGATGCCAGGTGCCAGGATGCACCAAAGCCTGCTCATACAGTCAAAAATGATTATTATAAATACCTGTGTATACAGTCAACTGCAGTTCTGTCAGTATGGCTTTTACAAAGACACAATGCAGGAATGTTCTGAAACATACTTCCCTTTACAACTGAAGATATGTGAATGAACATTAATAGAAATCATTATCTGACATTCAGATTTACAATGTGGACTTTTCCTGACAGTTATCCCATAAGCCTAAGCACCCAGTGCCCTTTACCCTCCTGACCTCTGACCTTTGTTATCATGCCACACTCGAAGCTTGCTCAGCTCTCCCAGACTCAAGATGCCCTTGACTGTGAAAACATCCAGTTGGTTGGTGGCAAAAGGGCTTTTGCCTGTTTCCGAGTCTTTCAGATGGATTTCCCCAGAGTCACCATTAAGTCCAAACAGGATGATGTACACATTGGCATCTGTGCCAGCTCCTCGAACGTCTGATGTCTTCACAGTAATCTTGTAGTCTGTCTCTGAAAAGGTCATGTATGACATGCTCAGAGAATCCATGTGCATGTATGTGCTATCTGAGCTACTTCTGGAGGAATCTTTTCAAAGTGTAGCTGTTCTAAACCAGCTGCATGCATTACATGGACTAGTAAATAACTGAAACATTATACAGAAGAGATTTATTCTGATGTAACACTCATCAGACCGCCTAGGTGGTCTAGAAGTTAAGACGTCAGCTTCCAAGACGAGAGGTCAATGGTTTGTGCCCTGATTGAGTCACACATAAGACTTAAAAATTGGTACTAATCTAGTAGCTGGCCTGCCAGACACTTGGCACCATAGGGAACAGTGCTAGGACTGGTTGGTCCAGAGTCAGTATAATGTGACTGGGTGGGACTGAAGCCTGCACTGTGACAGCAGTCCCACATGTGGCAGCACACAAACTTGTCTCAAGCAACACCGTCCTGACATGCATTTAGTTTGCAGCAGGTGTATTACATGAATGGGGTTCTTTGTACTAGCATCTGAATGTGTTTTTGTGTGGGAAAGGACTTGAAACATGCATGTGGTTTTCTGTAAGATCACTCACTGTCAACAACAGCCTTTCCACGCTCGATGGCAGGCAGGTCCACTGACATCTGAGCTCCCTCTTTCTCTTTGCCCAGCCAGCCATCATACTTGAAAACCGACAGTGTACCTGTTTCCATGTTGCGAAGTTCAATCTGCAGGTTACACAAGTCATAACCATATAATTCTCAGTAAGAGTTCATGACTAGAGTACCAGTTACCACGCATATACCGTACACATCTGGCATGAGGCATCCTCATGTTTCCACTACACAATATTTTAAAAGAAACTCTCTTCTTTTATAATCTAATTTGCATGAACAGCATTCTGTTTCCATAAGTTAAACTGTATCAGGCCTACTTTAACTATGAGTCATCATCACCTAATCCAATGGTCTTGGTCTTTGACCACGGAGAATGAGTTTCATAATCTGTCCCAGTTTCTCGTGTAGTCTGCATGGTTAAACAGGTTCTGCAATTCTTTTTCAATGCCATCTGCAGGATGCTCATGACCAGCAGATTTGTTCTGTGTTCACTAAGTTCATCGGCAATAACGATACAGTCCTAAAGAAGACAGAAGCTAACCTTCTCTAGATACCAGCTCTTGCGGCTCCCTTTTGCATCAACAGCAACACGAATCTTTTTCAGCGGGGCTACGTCGTCAATCTCCATCTAAAACAGAAATCACATTGCTTTGCTAATGTGCACCACACACAGTAATCTGTAGCCGTATTTCTGTGCAAAGTACTAATCTGAGACAGCAAGAAGACCTCTCCACTGTTACTACGACAAAAGCGGCAGTTGTAATCTGAGGTTCTGCTTCAGAATAAAACAACTCATCCGACCTTGATGGTGTCTGTATGAGCTCGCTCAAATCTGTCCTCATCCTTCTCCAACTCTATAGGGGCTGATGCTCCTTTGGTGCCAAAGATAGTCATGAAGATCTTAGAGTCTGTTCCTGCTTCTGCTACATCTCCCGTTGTCACAGTGACTTCATATGGCACCACTATTACAACACAATTTACATTTCACTAGGTTAAGATTCTGCACCTATAGGTAGAGTACACATATTGACTTTAGAAATGTAGAAACTATATTTTCTAATGCTACATCCATACACACAATTTTTAAATTCTTACTTGTTATTATTTTTTAAATCAGAACTTGTATTTTCCTATTGGTAAGTGTTATTTATACTGTTGCTCTTTTATACCTACCTCCAAGCAAATGTACAAAATATTAACAACAGTGTGCTGGCAGCATAATATACAAGGAACAAAGCATAACCAAAACCAAAAACACAGAGAACATTACATCTAGTAAGAAAGAAAGAAATACAATAACTCGCACTTGGTCTGTATGACATCACGGTACTAGTACCATCATCCACATTCAGCACACACGACGTCTGACCGCCTGCACGATCGCGGGCCAGCCACTGACGACACTCAAAGTGGTAGTGGCGACCCTTGGTGGGCATGTTCACCTCAACGTCCTTTACGAACCAGCCAGTACCTGGAGCTTCTCCATCATGGCCAATCTGAGAGCAGTGCAGACCATCTCCACATCAAGATTTCAGGAAAAGTGATCAAATTTTTAGCTGGTTAAAAAAGTCGGCAGCTTTAGAACACCACTCTACTGTGGTGGCGATGTCACCAACAACTTACTCAGGGCACTAAAGAAAGGTAACTCCTTGCTTTGCATCAAATTCAGATAATCTTTTGAAGTGAAAATAAATGAGTTTCAAATATCACACTATGAGCAAAGCAATGCAAACCCACCCTATAACAAAGACGAAATGAAAAAAAAAAAGTACCTCAACTTTCTTGATCTCTCCCACATCTAGTGCCTCCAGTGAGAATATTTCTGTGGAGCCTGGCTCAAACCTGTCCTTCTGCGCCAGCTCCAGGAAAAGTCGGCCCGTGTGCAGTTTCTTGGGACCATAGATCTTCACCCACACGTTGCTGTTGGTGCCATTGTCCTCACCGTCACCCGTGGTCACCTTGATGGTGTAGGGGATGGCTGCAGGTGATAATGTACAATACACATCAGTACAGTGGTGTTTATTATAGGCCTACTGAATGTCATCACCTCAGCAGACCTGCCAGACAGCAATGGTGACAAAATAACAAACAACTTTAATGATTATAGCAATGATAGGATAGTGATCTAGTTTGCTAGCCTAAATATTCAGGCATTTTTACAAGCTATATTCAGGCTTGTGATATGAATCACAGAAATCTTTTCAACCCAATGACAGGAAAGATCAAATTTTGTCAGAGTGTCTTGTGTGAGCAAGTCAGTTTTAGACAAAAATGTTTCATGGAGAAAAAGACAAGCTGTGTTGATGCACAAACACATGAACCACTGATGTGAACTCAAGAAGTTATTAAAAATGCACAGATTGCTTTCTAGCACAAAACACACCTCCTCCCACCCACTGACCCACAAAAAGAGAGCAGCTATGTCAGTACTCACTGGGGCCCTCTGCAATGTCTTCCTGAGACTGGGCCAGCTGTTTCTTGGTCAACCGTGGACTCTTGGCGAATGGATCTGAGCTTCGCATGGACTGAAGGCTGGTGACTGAACCATACTTGGTGGACTTGAGAGTACCAGTGCTGGACATCTCACCATCATAACCCTACCATACAGAAGACACAACACCATATGATACCTTGCCATCATAACACTACCATACACAAGACACAACAGTCCACAGACACTGGTTACACCTAAATTAACACAATTACTTCTTTGTGGCCACTGTTCTTGTAGGAATTTTGTTTTGAATTCTAAGCACCTTCATTGCTTGTCCTGCACCATTTCAGCAGTTTATCCCTCATACTAGTAAAAAAAAGCAAGACTTGGGTTTGTTCAGTGACACAGGCTTTCGTTTTGTACTCATCTTTTATTCGTCCACTCTTTGTGATCTCCAGTATACACTGGGGAGGGCTGGGGGTAGTTTTCACAAAGACATGTTGCTGGAGGATCACAAGGTACAGCAATGGAAAGAAAGCACACCTACAAATTCACCCGACCTCACCTTGACATACAAAGTCCTCTCTATCTTGCCATCATCCTTGTTCTTGGCCAGCCAGCGCTCACAGTGGAAGATGTCCTTATGCTGGGAACTTGTGTCCATGATTTCCACACGATCCAAGAACCAGGCTGGATTGAACATGGCATTGTCGTGCCTTATCTTCACCTTGTACAGCTTGCCAAGGTCTACTGCCTCCAGGGTGAAGCGATCCATCTAGTGCAGGGAAGAAAACCATTATTTAGATTCATGTACGTGTACTCAGGAAATTTGTATCATTGGGATTCTGCTGCTGGAGAACTTTGCTGAAGTTTTGTTGCTATGGAATATCCCAACACTAAATATTTTCCTTGAATTCTTCACAGAGTTGAGTGCTGTCACATAAACTTCTTATAATTAACACCTTGCCTGCTGCCATATCGAACTGGTGTCTGTCTGTGGTTACCAGACATTGTAAGCCACATGTGTACAAATCCTAAGAAATAACCGTAAGCGCTACTGAGACGAATCAAACTGATTTTGAAATGTGAACAACTGTTGAATAAAAGCTTTATTACGTTAATCTTTTCTTTTTGCTCAAAGTTAGTTAAAATTCAGCAGAAATGAGGTCAGTGACATCCACTGTGCACACAATCCGCCTTATGTATTGTCACTTACACCATTTTGTTCAGTTGAGGGCACTCGTGGAAAACCCTTTTTATCACCACCAAAATCAGTTCATGGTCAAAGGGAAACATCCAATAAAAACCAGGAATGCCTCAGCTACAATTAAGTTCACGTGGTTCCAGTAAACTACTTTGTGGATGGCACCCAGTATTGTAAAGGGCCATGCCTTACTGGTAAGGCATTGGTACAATTTGACTAGCAAGGGCATGCCTTACTGGTAAGGCATTGGCACAATTTGACTAGTAAGGGCATGCCTTATTGGTAAAACATTGGCACAATTCGACTAGCAAGGGCCATGCCTTATTGGTAAAACATTGGCACAATTCGACTAGCAAGGGCATGCCTTACTGGTAAGGCACTGGCACAATTTGACTAGCAAGGGCCATGCCTTATTGGTAAAACATTGGCACAATTCGACTAGCAAGGGCATGCCTTACTGGTAAGGCATTGGCACAATTTGACTAGCAAGGGCCATGCCTTATTGGTAAAACATTGGCACAATTCGACTAGCAAGGGCATGCCTTACTGGTAAGGCATTGGCACAATTCGACTAGCAAGGGCATGCCTTACTGGTAAGGCATTGGCACAATTCGACTAGCAAGGGCATGCCTTACTGGTATGTCACTGCCAGGGAATGTGCTACACTACAAGCTCACTCTTCCTAGAACATCGCTACAACACTTCCTGACTTCTCCTAAGACAGCAGCAAACAGCAAATTTTGCTGTGTGTGTATGTGTGTGCATGTGTCACTGTGTGTGTGTGGTGTGTGTGTGTGTGTATGTGTGTGTCACTGTGTGGTGTGTGTGTACGTCCATGCGTGTAGAGGTAGGCAGGTATCTCGCATCAATATTTTCACCCAGAATTGTGCTTTGCTGTGGACATGCTTGTCCTGGCTGGCTAACACTAAAATGCTTGTAGCTGGAGATGGTCGAACTCACCTTGGCACGTTCAAACTTGTCTTTGTTGGTCTCCGATTTGTGCAGCTTCCTCTCTCCTGAGTCTCCTTTGTCACCACATATTGTGATGAAAACATTGGCATCAGTTCCTCCTCCCGACACGTCACCGGTAAAAACCTCCACCACGTACGTTTTAGCTGTGAGATGAACACAGCACGCAGGTCAAAGTTTTCAACACGGCTATTGTAACAAAACACATTTAACCCATGGACCCAGTCAAGGACAGTTTCTGACAGAAATATTCCAGATATATAATCATATTGCAATTTACATTCAGGATTATGTATTCTGGATTATAATGTAAAGTGACCCATTTCCCATTCTATGTAAATTCCAGCTTACAGTTATCTATAGAAAAGTTGCAACTGTTTCAATGAAGTTATTCGATAAATGGTTTTGCCAGTGATTAAATATTTTTGGATAACACCTTATACTAGTAACATTAATTTCATCAGAAAAAAAATTACTGTTAAAAAGGCTGGTTAGTAAGAGCAGCAAACACGTTACCCTTCAACTTGTCCTGAATTTTCACATCCTGTGTTTTGACCTGCCCATCTTTACTGATAATCTCCTTGGTGGCTTTCTCTGGCAGCAGTTCACGTTCAATGGCCCCATCATCTTCATTTCTGGCTAGCCAGCGTTTACAAGGGAACACATAGGTGACAGAGCCCTGGAGGGAAGTAGCAGCACAAAGTTTTGACCAGACTTTAGGGCAAGATAAATAACACTATGATTTCTGAAATGCTTTGCTTTTGAAGTAAATGTCCAGTGTCCTCATGTTTGAATGGGTAAACCTGACTGTGAGAAACAAATTTGGTTAAGAAACAAAACAGAGGGTAAGAGAAACAAGAAAGAATGAAAGGTAAAGACAGAAAGACAAAGAGAATGAAACACAGACAGAAGGAAAAAGTAAGGGATTGGCAGAAAGGAGGATAGTAGGAGATTGGCATGGAAGGATAAATTTCTTTCATTTTAGTATTTGTAAATGAATTGTAAATATTTTAAAAGCTTGACTGCAGCAAGATTGTGGTTGTACTGTATATGCTAGCTCTCGTGTTTTGTGGCCACCTCAGAGCTGACTGTAATGTCACAGTCAATTCAGGCTGTCAAAAGCGAGTGGAGCTAGACATGCTTCTCCTGACTGACATGGGGTGTGGTCAGCTTGTCTGTCCTGGCGGTCGTTCAATGTATTGAAATGTTTGCATTAAATATAATGTAGTAGCTGAAAAACGAAGAAGGTCATGTTATGGAAGGACAATCAAGGGTTCATTCCAGCTGCCAAACATACTTGAACAAGCTTGTAGATAGCAAGTTCACAAGTCAAGGGCTGACCTGGAGTGTCACACCATGTTTTTATCTCTGTAACATCAATGTGATCGTCTACCTAGACCCTGTGGTGTTGTGTTCTGGCTTCAGCAAGGACATGTGTGAAGAGTTCAATGGTTATCATAGAAGACACGACGAGGAAACCTTGTCAGTGTTGGACAAGCAGCAAGGGAATCCTTCTTTGGAATAGACTGTTGCATGCACTATGACATCATGTTGTGTGTTCTACTGCAAGTTATTGTTTGTATACAGTGGTAGTTGGGAAAGGTATGGATGCCTTACTGTTTGGTACTTGTGTTTTATTAGTGTAGACAGCAGGCAGGTCAAACATTTGTGAAATGGTTGTTGGGTAAACTTAGATTAGACTGATGTGTAAAAAAAGTCATGGGTGTCCCCATGATAAGAGAATCTTATCACTCACTCATTCATATTTAAATTATACGTGTACTAATTTTCTTTCAAGGTATTATGTTATTATATGTTTTTGTAGAGAGATTGTAGGTGAATGGGGGGGGGGAGGTTGATTTGTATGAATGCCTTATATTTTTAATAGCAAATATTGCAAGTAACACAGTGTTTTACTCCATCATCCTCTTGATGTTGGTCATGCATGAGTGAGTACGTGGGATGACATGTTAAGAGTAGGAAAATATCCCCAAGTAGATGCGTCTGATCACTCTGCTAAACATAAAAGAAAATATCTCACCTGAATCTTTTATTCCAAAATCCATAGCAAGCATGAGTAGAAAGCACAATGAAGATTGTGAGTTTTGGTTAGGCAAAACATGCAAAACAGATCATAAACAATGGATATAAAATTTAAACATGAACCAGAAACAATATAGCAACTAACATAAGCAGTTTAGTTAATCTTCCAGACTTGTGAAAAAGTGTCTCTGCTACTGGCAGTGGCTGAAGTGAACATAAAATGAAAAAGTTCTATGTTAGAAGTATTAACAGAAGTTTCCTAAAATCAGTTAATATAAGCACAGGGAAAGGACACAAACAAATATGGGCAGCAGTTTTTAACTGTGAGTATAGTGAAAAGACGTAGACATTGATTGGCAGCTTCTACTGATATAAGAGTAGAAATAGATTAGTAATAGCTACAATTCTGAAGTACAGATTAGCAGTTGTTAAAAAAGCGGCAGTGGTTACAGGTAAGAGGTGCAAACGGAGTTTAAGGCTTTGTGTCACTTACCTTTCCACTGTCATGTAATCTTCGCACCTCCACCTTGTCTAAATGCCAGCCAGCACCTAGACCAGTTCCATCATGCCCAATACGGATCTTATCAATCTTGTCTCCAACATCCTCTAGCTGCAAAATAACTCCCAATTAATCCACAGTTAAAGTACATTCACTTGCAATGGTTTCAAACAACACAATAAAGCTCTATGCTTCCTTGAAGATACTGTCAGAAGGACAGTACCCCTAATTTGTGTGTGTGTGTGTCTGCATGTGTGTGCATGTGTGTGTGAATGGATGCATGCGCATGTGTGTGCATGCATGTACGTGCATGTATGTGTGTGCATGTGTGTGTGTGTGTGCCATCTGTCTTCTGGAGCCTACTGTTGAAACCAACAGTTACTCTGCACAATGCACCTCTCCAAGGATCTAAACTCCTGTAGACATTTGAAACATCTGTGTGTTGAAGTAGGAGGCCTCTCTCAAAAAAGCAGATGCCATTTAGTTTCAGCCATTTAGGGTTGAGTGCAGAGCAAAATAATAACAAGTATAATTTTTCGTATTCTGCAACACCTGAACCCCCATGAACAGACCCAGAACAAGTTCACCTGCAAGTTTCTCCCCAAGAAAAAGTGACAAAGAGAGTTGAATCTAAGTTCCCCCTTATGGGGCTTCACACCTCGAAGTGCACAGCTGCACTTGACATGAACACAAAATGTGCATGTAATGTAAAGAATCCTGAATCTTGCAGACATTTTCAGAATGTCCCATAGCCTATAAAAGAAGAATGTGAAGTCATACTGTTATGGGTATTCTAGTCTAGAGAAAATAACTAAGGGTGACGGGTGGAAAGTAGAACCAAATTAGAACCAGAATTAAACAGCAGAATGACAGACTGGTACTGGTGTTTAACAATAGCATGAATACCCTTGACAGCCTACCTCAACAACAAACTTATCGACAGCTCCACGTTTGAAGTGTTCCTTTCGCTCTCTCTTGCTGTGACACAGCGATTTCTTCTGTGTGGCCTCCTCTTTGCCGTACAGAACAATGTAGACATCTGCCTCAGTAGATGCTCCAGAAACGTCACTGGTGTATGTTGTAATCTCATAAGGAATGCCTGTGAATAATTATGTCACATTTTAAAATCCATTAAAAGAATTTTAAGCCCCATTCCCTGGCCCTCCCCCAGAAGCAAGCAAGGATGGGGGCTGTATGTGCAGGCACCCATTTGAATAGATTTTTGCTCGATAAAGTCAGCAGGTTACACTGAAAATTGCAATGCACCAAGCCCTGATTGAGGGGTGTCTCCCCGGTTACTGTTGAGATGCTTCCCACTTCTGTTAGTGTTCCAAAACTTTATCAAAGCTATCGATTACAGCAAAAACACATTTGCTGAGAGGGCTTGCATAAACTAGATTTGCAAGATGGGAGATACTAAGAATTCAGATTCAGGTTGTTGGAAATTTTGTAACTGAGATTTTTAGTGGTGTTCATATGATCAAACTTTGAATGGGCGAGACAGCCTGACACAAATATTAGAAGTCATGTAGGCTCGCTGCATGTTGGCTGTCGCCAAGAGGGCCTGAGAATGACCACTGATGCAGGGACAGTAACAACAACAGTGAGAAAGTCCCTGCAATTTATTTTTACACATGGCTTCTCATGTCGAAAGCTACTGGCGGTCACTTTGAGTTCTCCTGCATGCCACGATATTGAGAAGTCTTCCCCCATTAGCTTTCTGGGCAAAAGACCCTTTCTGACTGTGTAACTAGGTTTCATGCACAGCAGCCCAGGCTGTTCCTGCTTCAGGGAAGGGACAAAGTTAGCTGAACAGTATCAATCTGGGAGTGCTGGCAGGGACATACAAGGCTTGTACTGCGCTGTCTCCAGGTCTTGTGGAAACAGGTCTCTCTCTATCTGCCCATCGTCCTTTGTCTCTGACAGCCAGCGCTTGCATGGGAAGAACCATGTACGGCCAAGTGAGGGGCAGTCAATCTCCACATTGTCCAGAAACCAGGCTGCTCCACCCCCTGAATTGTCATGGCCGATCCTGTCACACATCCACAACCATGTGTTCACTATGTCAGCAATGTTTTCACAGTGACATGCTAGGGACTCAAACAACAAACTGACAAACATAAATGCACACGAACATTTCCATGATCCTGATAATCAATACCACATTAATTTTACAATATAAAATGCATTCATGAAATGTTTTTCTTCTTTTTCTCCTTCACAACAAAGAAACAAAAAACAAAACAAAGCCATCAACACAACCACAAAAATCAAGCAAATTTAGACTTCAGGACATCTTTTGTAGCACTTTCACCTGATTTTCTTCAGTTCTCCAATGTTAACAGTCTCCAGAATAAACTCATCCATCTGATTCCTCTCAAACTTGTTCTTGTTCGTCTTAGACGACTTGAGAAACATTTTGCCTGAAATAATTGCAGTGTCCAAGTAAAACAAAACATTTTACTCAGATTTTCCCAGACTTACCTAAATGAATTTCCCATATTGAGGACACATATTACACAAATTCTAAGAATTCATGAGAACAGCACTCAGTATATTGTGAAAACATATTAAGACACATTAGGAGGGCCCTTTAGGCACATTCTGAACACGTGCCAAACGTGAAGAATATTGTAGGTTTGCAAGGAACACCTTACAGAACATCACAACATGCAAGCAGCCTTATCTTGGTCTTTCTTTGGTGTGGATGTTTGAATCTCAGGAATACAGGATTTATGGGTTTAAATCTAATCACAAAATCTAGAAGCAACGCTAGAATTCCTGTTTCCTCAGTTTTTGATGGTAACCTGGTATATATGAGAGAAAGCAATTTCTCTATCTTTACAGGGCTCAGGCAGAACACATCAGCTTTGTCACAACATCAGATTCTGAATATGAAATGCCGGCTTCACTGCTGATTAAACTCAAATGCATGAAATGGTAAGAAATGCATAAAGGTTTCATATCCACTTACCAGTATTGTCTTTTTCCCCATATAAAATGACAAAGACGTTGGCATCAGTCCCTGCTCCCCACACATCCCCTGTGGTGACTTTCACGTAGTACGTCGTCATGACAGCTAGGAAAATTTTTTTACTAGTTATGAGATCATGAATTTAGAGAAAACTCACATCATAAAAAATGTTACTCAGAATTTGTAGAAGCATCTCTAAGAGTTCAGCTTTTACCTTTTATCTCCAAGGCGATTTCATTCTTGAGGGCAGTGGAAGAATCTTTCCGAGAGATTTTCTGCTTTAGAGACATGTCTACAGGCACCAGTTCCCGTGAGATCTGTCCATCATCCTTGTCTGTAGCGAGCCAGCGCTGACAGGGGAACAGGTAACTGGAAGAAATCATGATTGGTTACAAGAAACAACAGCGAACATAAAATGCAAGAGAAAAGCGTAAACAAAGAGGGTAGCACTATTCTTCAGGTGGGGGAAAAAATGGTCACTCAAATTTAAGTTCAAGCAACTGACTTATTTACCTCTTTTTTCTTTTGGCATCTTCAATTTCTATTCTGTCCAAAAACCAGGCGCCACCCATTCCCTTGTTGTCATGGCGAATCTTGAGTTTGGACAGTTTGCCCAAGTCCACAGCTTTCACAACAAACACATCTTCCTGCAAAGTGAGGCAAGAAACTTTCAATTATAGCCACTTTAAACCTCACTTCTAATCACAAAAACCCATCAAAGTCTACTGTGTTGTGATGGTCGGTGGCCTCTGTGGGTGTCGAGAGAATGCTATGTGAATGGCACTGACCCATGCCTAGCCATCAAAATCTGGTCTCAAAGTCAGGCCACAAAGAATGCTTCCCATCACTACTGTTGTATTTCTATATGCACTTGAATAATAATCCAAGCCTTACTTGGTTAAATAATATTCACCTATTTAATATTTTCAAGGATAGACAAAAATTGTGAGCACTTTAGACTCTTAGTGGTCCTACAAGGAAATGTCTACCTGGTTGCGTTCAAACTTATTGGTGAAGGTTGTGGAATCTTTCAGCTGCCTCTCTCCTGTATCTCCTTTCTCGCCATAGACAGTGAGGAAAACATTGGCATCTGTGCCAGCTCCACGCTCATCACCAGTAAACACATGCACCATAAATTCAACCTCTGAAAAGTGGAACAAAAGCCTATTCCAAAGCAAACAGTCACATTTTAAGAACAGTATATTACCTTCATTAGGTAATAAAAATATTGTCCCACCAAACAGTGAATTCAGCCTCTATGACAATGTCCCATTCGACTCACTTGTTCTAACATACATAATCCTACGATACTGTGGTAGGTAATGGTAGAGCAAGAGATAGGAGCCACGCACACAGACATACAGACACGCAGGCACACTGTCATGGGGGGAGCACACAGGGCCTTTGTTCAATTGGGGTGTGGTGGGACTTTCCACGGTAAATAGGTCAAGCTGTAGAATGATGGTCAGTGGGTTTCTCAGAGCAGAAGGTTGGGGATGGAGGGTGGTAGGGTCAGAAGTTTAGGGAGCAATGCAAGGGATGGGATAAATAGGTAGAGACCAGAAGGGGATAGAGAGTTTGAGAGGTTAGGAGCTGAGAAAATGTTAGGCATGTAGCAGGGAGAAGGGTGGAGGAACTTCTGCCCATGAGTCGTGGTTAGGGAGAAAGAAAACTGTTGCTTTGTTGGTGTGTAGCAGTCTTTGCCCGGCCGGCACCAACAACCAGCACCAACAACCGCCACAGCATTGAATAAAAGAGAATCTGGACCCACACACTGGTTTTGTGTTGTGCACACAATGAGAGAGAGGAGTGTTAAATATTGTCGTCTCTGTTACAATACTAACCCTCCAGAGCACCTTTCAAAGGTTGACCTTTCTCATCAGTAGGTGTAAATTCCCGTACAATTTGGCCATCACCTTCACTGCGTGCAAACCACTGGCCAACGAAGAACCAGTAATCTTCAGTGCTGTTATCACTTTCATCTTCTTCTATGACAGCATCTAGAGTTGATGAAACTTTCCTGGACTTCAGCCGTTGGCGTCCAGGTGTGGAGGTGGGACTAGATGAATCTGATTCCTCATCTTCTGGGCGATGTGAACCAAGTAAAGATTTCCGCCGCTCAGCCTCAGACATCTTCCTCTTCTGTTTCTTACCTTCAGGTATAGGGCGCTGTATGAGCATCTACGGAAAACAGTGAGAGAGACTTCATTTACAGTCCTGAATAAATAGTGAACAGTGACAGGACTCATCTGAACTTGCATACCTGTAATCCATGATAATGTGGAACAATAAAAGGATTTCTATCGACTCATTACCCGACCAGAAATTTCTCTTTGTTTTACATCCAGATATACATATTTTACATCCAGATCCACATAAGCATTTCAACCCCCAAAAGCAGCGACAAAATTAATATTACCTTATCTAAATGCCATCCAGAAAATCTCCCAGCGCCATCATGCCCAGTTCGGATCTTTTGGATCCTGCCAACATCTGCAGCTTCCACCTTGGGACAAATGCCAACAGCAAATAAATTTAAATTTATGTACATGCATCTGCCAGATGAAGTGAGTAAAATAATATAAAACTGGCTGTTTGAGATGTTTTAAGCACTTCCTCATACAACTATCAAGATGAGACATTTTATCAGCAAACATGGTAGGGTGGTGGAGACCAACCAGCCCAGTCATGCCCTGCCAAACGTGAGCATGACCAGACTGACTGACTTGCACCCACTGGTTCTGTTAATGGCTTCTGTGCTTGACAGGATCTACCTTGAATTTATCAACGGCTGCTCTTTCAAAGTTGTCTGTCTTGTTGTGAAGCTGCAGTTCCTCCGTCTTGCCCTTCTCGCCGTACATCTGTAGGAAGACATTGGAGTTGGTACCTGCCCCCTTCACATCGCTGGTCCAAACAGTCACCTCATATGGTATAGCTGCACAGACAAAAATGTTGCACAGAACGCCATCCTGCCAAGACAGTTTCCTGCCTAGATGTAGAACAAAACAGCCTTTTGTAAGCTGGACTGTAGAGCAGTCAAATTAGTCTTAAGCTGTGCAAACCATTTGCATGTTGTCTAACTGCTGCAAATTGTTTCCACATTCAGTAAAAGCTGGTCTAAACTGAGCCCACGTTCAGTCAAAACTGCTAACTTTTTTCCCTCTTTTCCTGTGAGGTAGGTTCAATCTCGATCTCTGTCTGTCGGTCGCCCTTGCTGTCTGCCAACCACCGATGACAAGCAAAGCGGTAGCACTCTCCTTTTGATGGGATGTCAATGCGGACCTCGTCCAAGAACCAGGCAGCCCCAGGCTTGCTGTTGTCATGACCAATCCTGATCTTCTTGATCTAGAGGCATTGGAAACTTTATGAGTAACAAAATATGTATACGTTTGATACACTGTATGGAACAAGTGTGCTATCTTGATCTATTGGTGTTTGATATGCCCTCAGTAGCACATACGAAATTGGTTCTCTACCTAATAACCTGACCTAGTGTGTTTAATAGTTCGTAAATAACAATTATGCAATCAATTCTCCATGTAATATTCTGATCTAGTGGCATTGGATGTTTTGTATGTGGTCCATGTGCTTTCAATTTTGTATTACTTATAATAGATGTTACTTAAACTCAGTTAAGAGTAGACCTGTAGATAACCATATGGTCTGTCAAAGGATTGCTCATGGGAAAATCCGACCCCCCACCACCTCCTTCCAAACAACCAAAAACAAAATAAAAAGCAAACAAAGAGCAGCTTTTACTGGAGTAATCTTTTAAGGTTTCAATATCCTTTTATTTAAATTTTGGATTCTCCGCATGTACCTTGAATGGTATGTTACAGTTCTTCAGATGATTTCTCTCCACCCACCAACTGCTCTCTATTATCAGGCTTTCTTCTTTTGCTCTCACTAGATACCCCTCAAGCATACCTTGCCAATGTCAGCAGTTTCCAGTTTGAACATATCAGTCCGGCCTCTTTCAAATTTGTTGGTGTTATTCTCTGACGACCGAAGTTTCAGTGAGTCAGTGTCACCTTTGGTGCCAAACATCTTGATAAAAATGTTGGCATCGGTCCCAGCTCCTTGCACATCCCCAGTTTTCACATGCACGTGGTAAGTAGTGGCTGCATGACACCACATTTCAGCATACAATGGATTTTTCAATGTTAAGCTCTTCTCAAATAAACTTTTTATGCTAAACAGTGAGTAAGCATTTGAAATTGTGCAAATGCCATACATGTACTTGTCTTTTTAAGTTCATCTTGCCAACCCTTTCATATAGCCACATTTTGACCTTTTTTCACGTGCCGTTTAGGTGTGTATTAAGCTAAACCTTAAGACGATTCCCTAGCATAAGGAGTAAGGTTGACAAAGAGCTTTAAAAAAGTCACTTGTGCCCACTGTTTCCTCATCTACTTACTGCTCAGCATCTGACCACCACCTGCTGTAATCTCCCTTTCAATCTGTCCATCATCTTCGTCCTCTGCCAGCCACCTATACACACAAATCCGTTTAGAATGACTGCCCCGGAAAAGAGAAAACACATGCATACATGCTGAATTCTCTTCTCAGTACAGAGTGCATCTTCAGTCAGAAAATAGGAGGGGCTATATTTTCATTTACAAAACTAAATCACAACACCAATGTTGTAAATTCAGGTTGCTCTCCCTTTTTTAATGGTGCTGTGGAAAACAAAAAGGCCTGTTGCAGAAATGAGATCAACTGATGAAATTTAAAACTGAAGGACCAAGCTAGTCACATCAGGTACAGGAACCTATAGGTGCATGCAATCTGAAGATTTGATGATGCATGCACAAAAGACACTCAGGTAATTTTAATTCCTTCATCCACACAACAACTTTTTAATGAGACTGTGTTCCACGAAGTGGCATTTTTCAGGAAGCTCAAGTCTGAATATTGCTTGCCTTGACTTTGTTTGGCAGGTTATGATGCTGGCACTAGATTCACTAGATTGTCTATTATTCTTCTCACAGAAGCTGCATATAAAGACATTTTAAAATATGCTTCCTACCTGCTGCACTCAAAAACGGTGTCATACTTCGCCTCCTGTGGATGTCTGACCACTACCTTGTCCAAGAACCAGCCAGCGCCTGCTCCCCGACCATCATGACCTATGCGTATCTTTCTTAATTTCATCAAGGTCACTGCCTCTATGTCAAACTCATCCATCTGCACCATAACAGAAATTGGAATGTCTTGCATTGAATTTTTTAAAAAATGTATTAAAGAAGGGGGCCGGTCACTTTGCTCAATTTCTGCTTCACCTGACCACTTCACCTGCTCACTTTAGTCAGTCCACGAGAGCACATCATCTCACCCATTAGTCTGCCATCTGACACCAAGCGTGGCAAAAATTCAATCAAAGTGAGAGAAAAGGTAGAGAGAGATGGGAGAGAGAGATCTTGAGCTTGTGTTTGTTTGCTTGTCTGCCTGTCCAGTAGCTCCCTGGGGCCAGCAAAGCATGTCTTCAGAAGTAGTCATGGATCTACAATCGTGTGGGGGAAAAATGTGACTAACTGAACTGATTGTCTTGTGCAGACTGTTTGACTTGGCTGTGCACACATTAAGATGGGCAAGCCAACTTGTGCTGTTAGGTGAAGCAACTTGATCATGCTAGTGGGCAAAGAAACTCATGCTTGTGGGTGAACTGACTTAGCCAAGTGGGTGAAGTGGCTGTTGGGTGAAGAAGAAATTTGGGCAAAGTGACTGGTTTCCTTAAAGAAAGACATTTTGTGTAACAGAGAAGTAAATAGACATCCTCAAATTTTCCCAACCCCAAACATAAGGAGAACCAAACATGGCTACATGGTGATTTACAGAGGGAAGAAAAGAGTTTGTAAAGATGTTAACTAAAATCTAAATACATGAGATTCTAAATCTTTTCTTGTATCATTTTCATAAAAAATAGTACAGAAGAAAAAGAAATATTTTTTATTTTCACAGCCTAAAATGTACAACAGATGATGCAGACCTGTCCCCTCTCAAACTTGTTTTTGTTGGTCTTTGAGTTCTTCAGAAACCGGACTCCAGTGTCCCCAAGGTCACCAAAAATATTGATGTACACATTAGCATCAGTCCCAGCTGACGACTTTTTCCCTGTGTACACCTCAACTTTGTACACTTGCACTGCAATCACCACATCAGATATTTTGTCCACATGGTATAAAATACTCCACCAGAAATGAACACAGATGAAACAGTAATGGGCACTCTTGTCACATTTTGTTTCTTTGTAACAGCATCATCATATTATATTCCAAATCTGTATTGCTGTGATTCTCATGGGACCTCTGTAGCTCCATCAAGGTATAATCTATATCTAGCCCCGACGCTGTAAATATAACCTGGAAGCAACACACAGCATTCTCAGTTTTTTCCCCTTACAAACAAGGGGGTACCTCTTAATTCCAGAATTCATATTTCTTAACTCAGTATTTCTGAAATCCAGTATTTCTTAACTCCATATTCAAGGTCTGGAAAAATGAGAACTGAACAACATTTACAACTATATACCTGGGAGAGGCGTTTTGATGCCAGGTCCGGTGGCTGGCAGCTCTCTGACTGTTTCTTTATCATCTTCATCTTGTGCTAACCAGCGGTTGCATGGAAACACATAGCGAGTCTTGCTGCCGACTGCCTGAATCTCAACCTGTGGAGAAAAATCCACAGAATGTCAGTTGGTAGGTATCATGTTTGACCAGCATTGTTCATAAAATGCTGTGTAACTGTACAGTTGTGCAAAAGAAAGGTATCTATCAATAATGTTAGGCCAGCAATGCCTTTAAAATACTGTAGCAACATGCTTTAACTGAAACAAGGTGTTGAAGTTAATATTCCTGACATCTGATGTTTACTGAAAATCAGACAGCTAAAGATCGGGGGCAAAAAGTACTCCAAATGATTTATTTCCTTCAAATAGGTCACTTTACTAATATTCTATACATCTTACCTTGTCGAGATGCCAGGCAGCGAATCTGCCGGAGTTGTCATGATAGATGCGTAGTTTATATGGGACACCAACATCCGGGGTGTCAATGCTGAAGATATCCATATGGCCCTGCTCAAAATTGTCACCATCTTTGTTGAGTTTGACATCATCAGACTTACCCTTGTCTCCATAAAGGACAACAAAAACATTGGCATCCGTTCCTGCATTTTTTATGTCTGATGTGAACACCCAAACTTGCCAGGAAATTTCTGGAATAAAGAACACATTTTTTGGTATGAGAAGTACACTGTTGAAATCGAAATATACACCGAAAGATGAAAGACACGATAACGATGATACATATATACACCATTAAATCCTATCCCTGCTGGGAACAAAGTAGACTTATAATGATAAAGTAATGGGAACATGACAACGGTGTATGTTTTAAACACAAAGAGTGCACTCACTTTTCTCTTTCTTCTTGCGTAAGCCCGTCTGTTCATATAGGGTGCGCTCTATGAGTCCATCTGCCTCATCAGTTGCAAGCCACTTTTTGCAAGGAAAAAACTGCTCAATGCCTGTCATAGGGCAGTACACAGACACCTGGTCCAAGAACCAGCCCGACGCTGCCCCACTGTCATCATGCCCAATGTCAATGCAAGACACAGGTGACAACATCTTTAGCACATTCACGTTGAAGATGTCTGTTATTCCACGATCAAATTTCCCCTTTTCCAGCCAGATCCTGCCACTTGTCTCGGTGCCTTTTTCTCCTCCATGCAGGATAACATAGACACGAGAACTTGTGCCTGCATTTTTCACGTCTCCAGTTGTCACAGTAATAACATATGGGACTCCTGAACAGCAAAACGATCTCACATCACATGGTGGAAACATTTGGCATGATTGTGAGAAATGCCTTCCAAGCACACTGAGGTTAAAGTTTTCAGCAAAATCTTTTCATTAAAACATTTCACTTGAACAAAATCATTTCATTAAAACAATGTATATAGAACAAGAGAAAGATGCATTAGATAAACCAAAATAACAGGCTTAAATTTACTGCTTTGACATTTATAAATATTTTACTAATGAAAAGAAACATGTAACTGCTGTTTGGAATAAAACATAGAGTGACAACAAAGGAGCTGGACCAAACTAACATAGACAAAAATAGAGTCAATGTTTCAGGGGATTACCCCTTCATCAGGACAACACACACAGATAAAAACTAAAACTGGCTCTGTAACTGAATTAGTGGCCTCTAATTAGTTGAGGAACTAGTTTTAGTTTTTATCTGTTTATGCTGTTCTGATGAAAGGGTAATGCCCTAAGACAATGACTCAGTTTTTGTCTGTTTTAGCTCGATATCTTTATTTGCATTCTAAAGACAGAATGCACTTGCCACATTTTGTTTATGTGGCTATATCCCAAAATTTCAGTGAATCTTAATCACAAAAATTTGTACAGGAAAACAATCCAATAAACAGGCCATTAAAATGTTAGGAAAAGTCCTCATGCCTAAAATCTTAAAGAATAGGGAAAACAACCATGAATAAATAGAAAAGCAAACTAAAGCTAATCTTGAAGCTTGTAAATTACTTTTTTTTAAATTCAAAGATGCCCAATGAATGGACAAACAACAATAAGCTATTATAAAATTAAGAATCCTTACCTTGTTCATCTACCAGACAGCATTAGTAATGCAATGTAAAATATTATTATGTGCACACAAATTACTGATCAAGTGTTGCAGCATTCAATCAGACATAACTTGCATACACATGATTTGAACATGTGCATGCATATTCATACAAATACCATATGCACATCTTAAAAATTCCTCATATATTCTCATTTGTACACACGACCTCTGCCTTTTCATGGTTTACCAACTAGAAACCTCCTTTTTTCAATGAACACTCTTACCAGCATTTTGTCTAGTTGTCCTAACAAGTGACAATGGATCAAATCAGTATATGTAAATTGTTTTCTTAAGGAAACTGTAATTTAAAGTTTAATATTAGCACCTCTTCTCATGTCACCCTACTTTCAGAGGCTTGCATGAGCCAGTTATTGGATCAAATTATCTCTACTTCTGTTTACTTAATCTATTTATGATTTGATTAAATTTGTTCTTAACTCAATGTCCTGTTCTAGACAGGCACTCATTCTTAATGGAAAACAATTACAAGATGATTTACCATGAGAGGCATCTCTAGGTCCCACGTTCAGAATGAGCTCCCTGGAAATCTGACCGTCATCTTCATCTAGCGCAAACCAACGGTAGCAGGGAAATTCAAATACTGTTCCCATGTCCAAGTCATCCACAATTACCTGCATCAAATGAGCACAGAGTCACAGGTGGACAAGAACAAAGACCTCTACAAGGTGGGTACACAGATGCCACTGCTTGCTCCATTTCAAGAGATGGCTTGCTTTTCAGCTATAGTATAAGCAAACAATTTAGCACACAACACAAGGATAAATCACAGAACAAGCAATGACAAAAGACAGTTAACCAAACAATCTTGTGAAATTCTTTAGGAAACGGAAGCTGGGTTTCAAATCTATAAACTGAGAGCCACCAGTAACATGCCCAACACTACCTTTAGCTGAAGCCATTAAATTGTAAAATGAACACACTAAATCTAGGCAGCCCAAAGGGAGAACCCTTTTCATTTGTATTCTTCCTATGATGCTCACATTTATCTCATTCGGTGATATTTAACTTAGTATTTCTGTATGCTAAGTACTATACACTCGTGACTTAAAAAAATACTGGAATCAAATTATGAGAAAATATTTATCTTCTGTTAAGTTCTACTTATTTAAAACTAAATCGGACTAAAATGAAGACTTTATAAAAAAAATAAAGACCATGCATTGAGTGTGCTTAATCACCGATCATGAGCAGCATCTGTGAATCACTTGTCCCTACGTATAGCATAAATCTGTGACATAAACAGTCGTCTGTAATGTTGATGCGTATTCTGTTGGGTTCAGTCTGCATCTCACAACGCCTATAAATACTGTAAATGTTCCAAGTCACTGTACACTGTTGACGATCGGGGAACGTCCGTCTCAAAGATCAGTATCAGTCTGGGTCACTCCCCGTCGGCTATCCGAAAGAAAACGCAGGAACAGGCGCTAATCATTGTCACACACTTACGGAGGCCCAACCACCTCGATCCCCTCCCGCCTCCCCGTGTGTGATCCCACCTGACGTAGTGTGCGATCTTATCTGCCACCATCACCGCCGTCAACCGGCACCCGTCACCCCCAGGCCAAAAGCGCCTCTTGACAGAACGCCAAAAAGATGTGTTCTGACGAACAGTCATTCCGCGGCTTCCATATCCTCCTCCTCTCCGCTTGCTGCTGACGGCAAACCCACAGACCGCAACCCGGAGGTTCGTTATCGCGCCCTGTGTGGCCCTACTGCCTCCCCTCAGAATCGGGCCACTGGGTGCCAAAACAGCGCAGGGGCGGATTATGGGGGAGGGCCAGGGGGCCATGCTCCCTCCCCACCCCAGCAGAGAGCGAGCGAGGTGGACGTTATATTATGGCTTTGTGAAGGCAATTAGAAATGACCAAACTAGATATTCGACCAGTCCTTATAATTACTGTCGCTCAAGTGTATACTGACTTTTATTCCCCCCCCCCCCGTTCAAGAGAACCATGATCCGCCCCGCAGCGATACTTCGATCTCTAGATCCACAGAGCACCGGTTCCACGCGATGTTCATAAGCGTGACCTACAGCGCCCTCTGT
>SMGT01006398.1:303010-316037 GCA_004794575.1 Lanistes nyassanus
CCCCCACACACACACACAAACGTCAAAAGACAACTCTGCCTTCTGTCACCTTATGCCGTTGACTAACGATCAGCATTTAGGGCCAGTGTTGGCCTTTTCAGTCTGTAGGCTATGTATCAAATAAACGATTTCAAAGAACCATTTCAGAGACTGTACCGAAAGTACTTTGAATGGACATGGACTAACTAGTCTTTAGAGTAGTCAGTGCAACCTAAATGTCATCTTACACTGGTTTAAAGAAAAAGTGGAAATCTGTTTAAAATACAAGTTTTTGCAGCCATGGTATATGCGCGTCGATAATGATAAAATGTTCAATAATTATCGTATGTGTAAACCGTATGTCGGACAAAATGGATATTTCTGTCTTTTGACTCGCAGTCGTGTACTTATATACTCTTATTGAATTTCGGTCAACGAAATATGTTGCCAGTTTACAAGATATAATGATGTTCCCGAGGCTGAGCCAGTCTGAACAAAATAAGACCTGGGGAAAATAGCCTACGAATTTCATGTTATGTCCATTTTTTGGAAATGTCAGATATAAATGGTTTCCCAACTTTTATTTTCTTCGACCAAACGCAAAAAAGTTGTATCTACTTTCACACAAAAAAGGAAAAAGCTACTTCTCGGACCGAAATACATTATGACTAAAATCGAACCTGAACTGAAATGATTTTTTCTCCATCTATTGCATACCGTTTTTTTTTGTGACTGTACTCTAATTCGACGCCCCTAGTGGCAATGGAATAAATTTATATCGTTACCTTTACGTACATTATCACCAGCTACTTTTCTGTTCGGGCATGCACTGTAAAGGCCTTTTGACACACATAATGGGGCCGAAGAAAGTGGCCCATTTCCGTAGTCTCTCATGTGCCAATGAATCACTTTCTGGCATAAGGGAGGAGGAGGCGGGGAGGGGGAGGAATCAGATCTCCAGACCGTACGGCGGGTTTCTTTGATGAGGTACACAGACTCTCGAGACAGACGACCTTTCAAACAACAGAGTGCGCGCTAGCAGTTAGGGATTTCTGCGTCGACGCCACGTTGTCTTACGGCATGCAGATGACACAACAGGCAAGCAGGTTTTCCGAGTATAAATACGTGCATCGCAGTACGAGTGCTCAGCAGGATTTTTGTTTTTTTGCATGATCAACTCGCCACAGTAACTAAAGTGACCGAAAGCATTGGCCTGCCTTGAGGTAACGGGCGGGTCGTGCCATAGCGGGGGCCCGGATCCCGCGTCCATGCAGGTAATTTCTCTGGACGTGCCAGTGTTTGAAATGCCTGGCCGTCGGGGTTTCTACGGATGCTCTGGTTTCATCACCCGTCCCCTTATCTTACTATCCTACATCCCCCTCTCCCATCCTACCCTTAATTGTTATCAGAAAACCTTCATCGCTGAGATGACGTTTGCAAAACGAACCCAACCCTGCGTTGAAATAATAGAAGTAACAGGATTACCCCGCATTAGAATCCTGGCTGAAACCGATACAAACACTATATGTTGAAAGCGTGCGGTTGGACTACAACACTGAGCACAAACCAGTTATACAAATCGATGGTCTAACTCTTTATAATTGTAATAAACCAGGCTTAGCACCAGCCTAGCAACTGACAGAACGACTGATATGCACAGCTATCGACAGATCTTCAGGCCAGCGCCCAGTCCATTCGGACAGAAATAATACTCGACACATCAGAAATATTCAACAGCGTGTTTTTTGTCGCTATTGATGTCAAGCGTCTACACATCAACAACCCTAAACCACCCACTGGTGTTTATGAAAACGTTCCCTGTTGCGAAATATTTTTCCCCACTAAGAAACATAGGTACTATTAACAGTGACTAAATATTAATATTTTCCTTATCCTCCGAGGAATTTAAAAAAACTTGCACCTCAAAGTTTGGTACTTGTGTGTATGTCGGTGACACTTCCCCACGCGAATATAATCATACTGTGATCTTGTTAGCGAAAAGTGATGATCATCAAGGAAGTTAATGAGTAAACTGTGGGGCCCCATTCTGAAACTTCTTCACGTATGCATGCGGCTGGGTAGCAGGGCCGTGACCGGATGTTCGAATAAACTTTTTTTTAAAATCGGTTTTTTGTTCTGTCAGATTTAAAGACATTTGATAACAAGGGTAAATCCCACGCTTTTGAACCCGATTTCTTCGCATCTCCTGTTTGTGTAAACTTTCAGCTACGTAGGGATGGAGGGTTTTTCCCCATGCAGTAACAACGGGGAAATTGTCCCAGGGAAGGGTAGTCATATAAAGAATGGCAGGCACAATTTTTAAAAGGTTAGCTTAAACCCAGGTGTCTGGTGGCCCACTGCATGAGCAGCGCAAAACCTCCTTCCCCCTCCTGCAGATGTCAGCAGAATCATCGCCTGTACCGATAAGACGCGTGGCAGAAGTTTCTCGTGGATGAAAGAAAAATAGGTGAAGGCTTTCGGCGGCGGGGGAAGATGGCGATTTGTTTACTGCCAGAACGAGCCAAACGGGTGTCTTGCACCGAGCCGGATCCACTACTAGGATAAACGTCTTCTCGCACGCGGCATAAAAGTTCCAGTAATGGCCCAGCAGCGATCTCATTCCCTAGAGCAGATAAGTCTTGCTCAGAACAGCCAGCTTGCTTCCGATCCCCAGCCAGCCATTCGTCTCTACTGAATAAACAAGGAAGCAGAGACGAAGTGACGATGGCAACCTTTCTCGGGCGGTAACAATTATATACAAAATGTCCTTAGAGCTACAATAAAACCACGGATGTGTATCCGTAATTAACCTGCCTCTGCAAGTCGGAAGCGATCAGTCACGTGGGTTTCAGGGTCATTTGAGACATGGGGCTTTGACTTCCCTCTTACGTGTCCTGACGTGATTTGGTCGGCATGCGCACCCTGAGGTGATTCATCAGGGTAACGAAAAGGCAACGCCTGCAAAAAATCGGCCACGCACGCACAAGCACACACTGAATGGTGTCACGTACTTTGGAGATATATAATGATCCAGAATGTAAACACGTGACCTGCATTATGAAGACTTATGACATTTTCATTTAGTATGCCCACGATGCACAGCCATACGCAGCATATTTATCCCAGGATTTTGCTACGAATTCCCATTATCCTTTAAACTTCTGTTGCTAAGTAAAAACCATAGTGGAAGTTCAATGTTTACAGTCGGTTGGTACAGGACAGAAAATATCAAAAGATAGATATCAGACAGTTTCATGTACCATTACTTGTTAGTAGTGTGTATTGTGTGGTGTTGTTACTATTTCTTGCAATGTTGTTATATGGCCTTGATGGCATGAAAACTGAATAAACATTATTTTAATAATCATAATAATAATAATATCTACCCGATGAACTTGATAAATGATGAAGTAATGGCAAGACAATATGAACCCCTCCCGTCTCCTGTAGCCCTTCGGCGAAGCATTCTCAACCCATTCCCCACCGTATCCGCTCGAAAAAGCCTCAGAACTGCATCACTTCGATTTTATCTGTACAGTTTTACGACTTCCATCAGTTTTACTGTGTGTGCATGCGCGCGCGCACGTGCGTGCGTGCTTAATCTAACTCAGTCCATTGTTTTAACTGCATTGGGGACGATCCTGTCCTCGCCGTCTCGGTGGCCCGATGGCGCAGTGGAACTACGCTCTGTAAGGACTGAGGGTGGGCGCTGATCTCGTCCCCGTCAAACCTGTTCAATCTCCACGTCAAGTCCGATTACTTTGTGCCGGTGGATTTGGGTATGTGTGGCTACGGCAAGATGTTGGCAACAAGAAGGTGTTTGGGAGAAATTTTCGACAACGTCTTGTCGACTGTTTCCAACAAAATTGCCATAGTGACGTATCTACAAGCCAAAGACTAGTTTGTACTACAGTTTTAAAAGCTATGTGCAGCCAAAAGCGATATTTAGATATTGTAAAGCTGGGTTGTTTCAGAAATGCATACATTAAGTTTAGATTTGGTATATCCCCAATTAAAGTACACCACCTCCGTTTTAGAGATCATGTATTACCTAATCAGCTGGTCTGCCCTCGGTGTAAGGCGATTGAAAACAAGGAACACGTGCTATTTAACTGTGCTCCATATTGCGACATCAGATCAAAAGTCGATGTACTTAAATTTAGAGCACCATACAGGCAGGGAAACGATGATGTCGCGCATGTACTGGCAGACAACACAGAGACAACTGTTAAGCAAAGTGCACGATATCTGTATCAGATGTTCGAGAGAAGAAATGAAAGAATACCTTAATGATCACTATTGTGATAGTAAATGTATGGTTTATATGTGTATCATTATTGACGTACTCAGTGTACTCGATAACTGTAGATGGTTGCTGTATATTTTCCCCTTGAAACAAACTGTAGTGGGGCTCTTTCAACAAAGGGTCGATGTCGATGTTGATGTCGAAGTCCGATTACTCGGTCAGCTTCTTACAGCGTTATGAGTCGACGAAGAACATCACACCAAACATTCTCGCCACGAAGATTGCCTTTCTTGAATGTACTGTATCTTTCTTCACGGACGGATCACAGAGTATGGTGTGCACACTATACAACCTCTTAGTGTCTGTACTAACTTACCCCAACTTGCGCATATTCGTGACTGCATCTAATCAGTCTTACCAACTGTTATTTTATCCAGTTTCATCGTGCGGCCGTGTCCACTTGTGCGCGCGTGTGCATATGTGTGCGGGAGCGCTGATCCAGTTTGTCACACATAACAGCCTTATTATATTTTGCACATTCGGCCACCGTCCGGGGGCCTGGATAGCGCCCTGAACTGCCTCTTAACACTCGCCATCTTAATTACTGCACCTGCTGCTTTAGTGGAGGTTTCATTGTACAGTTTAGTAAAAAGGACCCCATTTTCCCATATCCCACCCGTGATATGCCGTGTGACCGGTAACACACACTGAACGCGCTACACTAAGCTGCACTGTCAACGATCTGACCCTTGATTTGAACCTCTGTCGAGAAGCAGCCAAAAGATTTTCACAACACTCACTAAGTTCCTCAGTCGAAACAAGCGAGTCATTGCAGTAGGAAATGGGAAGTATGGATGACATATGGACAGTGAACATAATCATGCCTTTGTTGGTCTGTTTGTGATCATTCAGTTTCTCTCGGGACTCGAACGTCCAGTGAGTGCCAGTTCCCAGACCCTCCCAACAACAGTTTCCCGAATAAGCCTGATCAATGTACGTCATCAGCGGCAGCACTGCCGTCACTACACATGTTCGCCAGCGACTTCCTGTGCTGTCGGTCGCGGGCCGTATCAGTAGGGTGGACTAATAAGTGGTGCTGGGAAAATCCCGTTGATACATATGTTCAGACGTAGAATCGCACTTAGCTCGTTATAGGCAGATCTCTGGAAGTCGGCCGCTCGCTAAGTTTTCCTCTCGCACGCTTCAGTCTTCTGTCTTCGAGTGGATAAAGTAGCAGTGCCTATGCCTCAGGTTATTTTTATATTATTTAGCTGTAAAAATATACGTGTAAGCACGCGCGTATATCTGTCTGCGTAACGAAGAGAGAAAACAAGTTTATCAAGCGTTGTTGTTTTCCTCACTTCGGAAACAAAACTGTGAAATGACTTGTGATTATCAGGATATGCGCCCTATACCCGAGAGCGTACCTTTTGTAACTGCGTTGACAGTAATTGAACTGAAGTGATAATTACTTTATAACATATGTATTAATATCCTGAACACGTAACTGGGAGACTTACACTGTAAGTCTTTTTGAGACCTTTCTACGAATGATGTAATCATGCAGCGATACAAAATCTTCCTCCATGACCCACACCGCTGTGCATGACAGCATAGGACCCCCTCCCCCCATCACTGAGCGGCAAGTTTAAGAAGCGTTTCTGTGAGTCTTGTTTTCTCTATACACCTGTGGAATACCCTACTCTCGAGAAATTTCTAGCAGGCATCGTAGGTGCGAAGACAGACGACAGCGAAGTTCGATTACGTTGCCAGCTCACATGCTGTTTATATAAACATTACGTGATTTACTGTTTTATGTCGGGAGCGACATTAATTCTTTGCTTCTACGATTTTCTCTGTAATTCTAATAACTGTTCACTGAACTTCCTTACAGGTCCAAGGACGGCCATACACGAAAAAGTTATAAAAAGACACTGCAGACTGACTGCAGCAGTTTGCCGCGCTGCTGCATCGTAAGGTGGTGCGCTGTGGCATTCCGACTCACCTGTCTGCGGCCAATGGAAGCGTTTGTCAGAGGCGGCAGACCACGAGGGAGGTAGGTCTGCGATAGGCATCACGGGACAGAACATGGCAGGAGAAGTGTAAAAAAAAAAAAAAAACAACCAAAAACGCGGGTGCATCATCCCGCCCTTCTGTCGGCTCCCGCTAATGACAAGATCCCGATCCTGGTAATTCCTGAAGCGATGCACGCCGCCTTTAGTGGCGGCTCTTAGCGTACTTGCCACCTCTCTGCTCCCACTACGTAAGCTTCCAACCCCCGGTGCAGGTCGCGCTTTGAAACGTTGCCTGTGCTCTACTCCGCGTTTCATGCCGGAGCGATCTAATTGCTTTGGTGCTGTTATAATTTGCGGAGGATACAGAGAATTAATGTATTTCTGTCCTGAAGCCAGACTTGGAAGAGTGGAGTTCCATGAGGCAGCACTATCATATAGTAGTATATAATGGAAACTGTTCCACGTGACTGTCGGTCTGATGTAAGTGGGAAATAAGACAGGAGACATAGGTATCAGTATCTGAAGTGTGCAGGGCGAGTAGTAACAGTGCGAACGAGACATATTTAGCATTCTGTCTTGAAGTGTGCACGGCGAATACCAAACAGTATGAATAAGACATAAGACTGGTACACGCAGGTGAAGGGTAAAGTGCGAACAAAAAGCAAGGATTGCTACATGGTGTACATCGGGTGAGAAGTGCTCGTGTGGATAAGACATGGGGCCGAAGACACCCGACGTACGTCTGATCTTGCTGGCCGCTCTGCTGGCCGTAGTCCACCACACGCTGCTGACTTCGGGCCTGGACTTTCACGGCATGGAGGACAACTGCATCCTCAGCTTCGTCGTGCCGCGCGACAAGGTCAAGTCGTCGTGCGACATGGAGGAGCGCGTGACGCGGCGCCTGAACGCCATGGAGACCAAGGTGGCGCTGTACAAGCAGCACATGATCGAGCTGCAGGAGCAGCTGAACAAAGAGCGACAGCTGAACAACGAGCGACTGCAGCACATAACAGACCAGGTCAACGCGCATGCCAAACCCGACGACCTGCTGCACAAGCGCGTTCTGGCTCTAGAGGAGGAAGTGAGGAAGTTACGGAGCACCTCCTCCTCGTCTTCATCTTCGTCTTCGTCGTCTTTCTCGTCATCTTCTAGTTTCCAAAAAGACGTTATATCCAACAGCCTGCGAGATCCAGGGTCTCCAGAAGGAATTGTGGTGACAGGGCGAAGCCTGGACGACCAGCGGGCGCTGCACAACCTCGTCAGGTCGGTGGTGCAGTCGGAGGTCAAGGTCCTGTTCGACAACTATACGCAGTACGTGGGTCGTTACGTGCGCGACCAGGCGCTGGCCTTCAACCAGATAATCAGCATGGTTCCACGCGCCCTCTCCAAGGCCAGCACGCGCAAGCCAGACGGCGAGGGGGCCGGGCTCCCTGCACAAGGACACCCCGCTACCACAAAGGCGGTCCCACCGCAAGCAGAGTCCTCTCGGAATGTGGTCGTGCATCAAGAATTGAGGAGCATTCTGGAGCAGATTAACTCCACAGGCAGACAGATCACTGAACAGATGGAGATCGTCTTCCGGAACATCACGACCAGACCGATAGCCCTCGACACGAAGGCGTCGGGAGAAGACGATGAGTCCACGCACCCCACACCGGAAGTGACCGACATTACCAGCGGGGATGTCAACGAGACTGTCAGCGACCTGAACGTAACCTTCACGCTTACAGACAGGCAGCACAGCACAAGCGTCGACAGCCTGGAGCACACCACGCAGACCAACGTGCACGTGCCGACGGGGGAAGTGATCGTCAAGGAGGTGGCACGTGCGCCCAAAGCGCGCATGACTCACAACGCCGGCGCCGACCAGAACATGGACAGCCTGGCGGCAACAGCTTCGCAACACTCGGAGCAGAAGACCAGCCGCAACCAGTCAGTGCTGGAGGAAGGCATGCTGCACGACCAGAACCAGCAGCAGCAGCAACAACAACAGCTGCACGAGGTCCTCAAGACAGAAATCCAGCGCATCTTGCAGCAGAAGGTGGATGAGATCCTGGACCTGCTGTCCAAACGCTCCGCCCTTGTGGAGTCTCGTCTGGACGACCACGAGAAGCGCCTGGAGCAACTGCAGCAACACGCGACGGACAACAACAAGCAGCTAGACCAGGCAAGTACCCTCCCTCCCTCATTTTCCTTCCCCTCCCTTTTATTCTCTTCTCCTCTGTCTAATCTCCTTTTAGCTCTTTTCTTTCCTCTTTTGATTTATTAGCCTACGCGGCGAGTTTGCACGTTGTTCAGAGTGAGAACTTTCTCCTCATAATGTATAAATACTAATAAATTTATTTTTTCTTGTTGCTAATTTCCTAGAGGCTCTTAACTGACGTTCTGCATTTTTAATGCCTCCTTTAACGATAATCTTTAATTGCAAAGTCTCAGAAACACAGACTGGGTTCTTAGTCTAGAACACCAACATTAACAGAAGACCGTATCCATGTCAGACCGTGAAACAACTGCAGCTGGAGATGGCGTCCACATCTCAAGGGGTCCAATCGTTGTTCGCGCGCACTGAGGGGCTCTCAGAACTGCAGGAGACGGTGAAGGACCTCAAGAAGAACACAAGCGTGGAGGGCGGCAGCCGCTACCTCGAAGCTTTGATAGACGAGCACGGAAAGAAGGTGCAGTGACGTAGAAACTGTCTGTCTCCGAACGTTGTTCACGAACGTACAGCTGAGGATGGGGGAAGGGGGGATAACTATTTGTCAATATATTCCGATTGTAGCTGTGGTGATAGGTTTAACACATCGCACGTGCTGTTAGAGTGCAATCTAAATAGCAAAGAAAGGGGAAACCTTAAAGAAGGACTACAAAAATATAAACTAGCACTAAATTTAAAAGCAGCCCTTAACCCACCCAAAGATCTATGGCAGCACATACTTGAGCTTACAGTCCAGGTAGCAAAACCCATCCTGAAGCAAGACACATCTAAAAATAATTTTTAAAAAGTTAAAAATCAAAGCGTCATTTAAAAAAAAGGGGGGGGGGGTAACCCTAACCAAAAAGTAGAATATAAGATGCAACGTCTAGCACTTAGGGATAGGTCAGTAGGAAACATCCAGCAGGGACAGCGACAACAGCAAACCACAGCAGCCAGTACACCAGAACAACAGCCTCCACCACCACCAGCTTGGCCGCCGAAGTCAGAACATGCCCCCAGCCCTCAATCACCACCTTCCCCTATCCCCTATAGTGCGAAATCACTGATAGGTGGAAGCACTTTCCCCCAAACAAACTGCAACTTCTTTCTGTGTGAGTTTACTTAGTTATTCGCCTCGTCTGACAGGTGCGGAAGTTAGAGCGGCTGACAGCAGTGTACCAGCAGTCCATGGAGCATTATCGTAATGAGACCAAGATGGAGTACCGCGAGCTGATGGAGCGAATGAACAAAGAGGCCAGCGTGATGAAGCTGCTGAACCAAGCCCTGCACGACAACATCACCAGCCAGGTCCAACAGATGGCCAGCCAGCTCAACACCTCCGTCAAACACGCTGTCGATGACGTCAAGCAGCGCGTTCAGGTGGCTACCCTCTCCCTACATGTCCTGTCTTCTTCTGCACGTGCACTTCTTTATCGTATGTCAGCAAGTCAGTAGATTTAATAACAGGATATGGAAGCTTGTTTTACGGCAAACGCACGTTTACGCAAAGAGACGCACACGTGCTTAAATTCACCATTCACCCATGACGTAATCACGCGTGCCTATAGGTGGAAATGGGTATTTTTCAAGGAACCTATATTCTTTTTTCCCTCCTCGTTTACATGATCAGCCTGCTGTGGGGATCTTGTTCTGTTGTGGTTGTTGTTATGGTTGTCTGGCGTTTTGTGTCAAATTAGCTGCTGTTTATAAGGCTGCAACATGGTAAAGATCACAAAAAGACAAAGAACGTAGCCCCGTTGACGGAATCTGACTTCGACGTGAGTAATTTTGCTGGGACTACCACAGCGCGACTGATGCCTCATCCCCATCACCCACCCAAAGTATCTGACCCCCCCCCCCGGCACAACAGAAGTGTAAATCAGTTTGGAGCTGGTGAGAGCGAATTAAAACAGGCTAATTAAACGTGCACCTGCAGGTGATGGAGGACAACAGCCTGCTGCTGCAGATAGACGTGTCCAGCTTCGAAAGGCAGCTCAAGACGAAGACGTCCAAGCTGGAGGACAGCGTCAAGCAGCTGGAAGGCGAGGTGGGCGAGGTCAAACAGAAGAGCCGGAACCTGCAGCGAAGCGTTGGAGGTGTGGAGACCACCCAGGGCCACCTGCTGGCAGCGGTCAACGCCACGGCTAAGGAGATGGCCTCACTCACGATGGAGGTCAAGCTGAACGTGCTGAACGACTGGCTGCCCTACAGCTTCGAGTACGCTAAGTCCCGCACCGACTGCTTCGGTGATCAGTACGTGCGGCGCTCCAGCTTCAAGACCGGGCGCCTTGTGGGCGTCGTGCTGTGCTCGCGCGACCGCTACAAAATCTTCCTGGGCCAGAGCCTGTCTGACACCTTCAAGAACGTCGGAGATGATGCGGGCATGGGTGAGGACCACTGCCAGTTTGTGGGCGCTTCCGAGACGTCTAAGATCAAGGTCAGCCCACTCACACCCTCCATGGAAACCGAGAAAGGTAAGTTTCACAACAGCAGTAACAGGATGGCTTTTTCATTTTTTTTAAAAAAAAAGCCATCACGTTGAAAGATTTGTAAACGTTAGTACGGAGATGCAAAGTAACAACAATTATTATACAAACTTTATGAACACATTTTTAGTATTTTAAAAAAATCATACTACAGTTGTATAGGAACTAAACTATAATTTTACGAGAAAACAAGGGCAGATAAGTTCGAATTATTTATCATGGACGTCTTCACAGAAAACTGCTGAAATATATGCTACCTGCCGACTAATGCAGTCGTTAAAAGGACTGAATGAAATAACAATATCACAAAGTCGCACTGGGAGAAACAGCGCTATATACAGGAACCCCGACTGCGTCTCCGCAGGGACTAAGGCACAAATAGTTGTACATTACAAATCCTAATTCCTCGCAAGACTAAAAGCTGTAAACTGACTCCAAACCCACCCATTTCCCCCCGTCAGCCCGACTCGTCTAACACATAACAAGGGTCTCTGTGTGGTTTCCGCAGGTTTCGTTCGCGCGCACTGGGGAGAAGAGCCGAGGCCGGAACTGATCAACTTCATCAGACCCTCGCCCTTGTGGTACGAATGCGGCGTGTCCATCCCATGAGCGGTTACATCCAGCCGACCTGCTAAGAATGGAAGGACCCAGAAAGTCCCGTGAGATATCGTGACAGAAAGGCAGCTGACAGAAGACGGGTCTTTCTTGTCGTCCACTACCAGGAGCAGACGCCAAATTGTTCTTTCAGTGGCCGCCCATCCGATAATAGCATGGCTAGGAAGTGGAGGCCGCAGGTTGTGAGACTGTACAGTAGCACTCAGAGGCGAGTTTTATGGATCCAGTGAATGTCAGCGACGGTCGGCTTACAGGTAGCGACGTCAGCGCTCGTGACGTACGTACACTGCCTACAGAGCCGAGCTTTATACACTACAGGGCAAGGAACGACGTTAGGCATTGAGACCTCAGCCTTCCTCTCTACCGAATGTCCCTCCCGTCTGTGAACCCCATCTCGGCTGTGCTTCACAGGTCATGCTTGCTGCCCATTCTAATTAGCAGTTTCTGGGGGAGAGACACCCCCCCCCCACCTTCTCCCTTTTCCTGTGGCAGCGGCGCGTGCGTTTTGTGAAGCAGTTTTCCACAGGTCGAGTGGACTGTCAAGTGGGCAACTGTGCGCAGCTGTAGCAACAACACCCGCTTTTTCTTCAGGCCGCAAGTCAACGGCTTGCTCTACAGCAGTGGCGGCCGAGCGACGACGTGTCGGCGTGTCCCTCGCACCCCCCTCCTCCCAGGTTTTCGTACGAAGTCTGGGGATAACCCACTGTCGACGGAAGTGAAATGTTTGTCTGAAGCACGGCTACGGGACAAAGTGCAAAAGAATGGTGGAAGACGAGCTCGAGATAGCTCCCACGGATCAAAGGTCAGACAGATCCACTAATTACACACCCTACCCTTGCCGAAGACAGTGCTACTGCGAGAAGCTCTTCGCGGAACTGGAAGGTCGCAATGTGTATGCAAGTTCTGAACCAATTTCACCGAACGGATTGGCTTACAAGTGCACAGAAGCAGTTATTCCCCCATACGAAAATGGCAGTGTGTATTGTTTGTGGTTTATTTTGAATAAAAAGCGACCCCCCCCCCCAAAAAAAAAACCCCTATGACTGTCGCGCTATGCTAGATTTTCTTGCTCTCTCATCGCTGTATCAACAATGTAGTTTTTATGGATCTGCTGGCCTGGTATCATTGACTGATATAGCTTTGATTACTGATTTCAACACCAAATGCCATCATGCTGAAGAGGGGGGACATGGTGTCCACTCAGACAATGCAACCAGTTTTTTCCCCTGAAAAATGGGTCACTTAAATTGTTTAATATGTAAATACATTAAAAATTTTATTAACTATAATGTTACTGATGCATTTTTCTTAATTGTTTGTATCTCTTGAAAGCTGTATGTAGTGATCTTTCTATCCCTCGACAGCATGACACTTTTTTTCTGCTTACTGTACAGACCTCAGCCTCCAATACTATTTTGATCACCACTTACTAAAGTACTACAAATTTATTTAGTTCATCCAGATCTGTGCCCTAATTCAAGAGTGGCTGCTC
>SMGT01006399.1:0-11262 GCA_004794575.1 Lanistes nyassanus
CGGCCTAAGCCCGTGCCAGTGGCTCGATTTTAAAACAATATCACCATGCTTTTAACTCGTCCTGATGATGTCTGTAGCCACGCGAATTACAAAAGTCCATTTCTGTTTTCGCGGCTAATGGCGGAATATTATAAAATATTCATTCAATGTCCTTATTGAGGAACAAAATAAAGCCTGTTAAAAAAAAAAACGTTGAACGTGCAGAGGACAAATCACGATCATAGCTTAATAGCATAGAATGATACAAGAACTGCCATGCTTCTAGCCAACTAAAATCTAGCAATATTAAGTGCTTTTCGCAAAAACCGAAGATAAACTTCAGCCTCTGCTTAGAAATACAATACCATAGATTGTTATTGATCCTTGACGGAAAATAGAATCGTTTGCCTTAGAACACATTATATAACATGCCAAGGAACATGTCACACATCATGTCACAGATCCCACGTCATAGTCATACAAATCATACAAACTCCAGTAACACTACACTCAGAAAACATAAAGGAAGCAGCGCAACAGCGTAAGTCCAGCGATGGGAGCAGGTAAAAATAGTGTGGTGCGAGTGACCTGCACAGCAGTTAGTTGTGTATCCGGATGGCTGTGGATACAAAGGAATGCATGCAGCTTGAGGGCCTAGCCCGAGGGACTATAATCCTGCCGCTTCTGTCCATCAGACAAGAATCAAATTCCGGTCGGAGTGGGTGCGAGCTGGCGGCCAAAATATCGCAGTCAATCTATTTGTCACCAGTCTGTCATAAATGGTCGATATGTCGTCCTGTTAGTCCCAGCTACCCGACTAGCCTTCTTAATGTGCTTTCCGCAACCACCCCGCTCGCCTTCTCGACGCTTGCCCACTCTGCTTTCGTCTTCCTTATACATGCCCGCCCAAGTACGTCAAACCAAAAGTCACGACACTGCAAACAACAGGCATTTGGCACAAGCTCATGCAGCGCGTCCAAACAAAACCAACGACTGTGTACTTTCTCCATGGTTTGGTCAGCGTTTTTCTTTTATTCCTTTTTTGGCAGAAAGTCTGATACAGCTGCCCAGTTCTGAAGAGTCCTTCTTCTCCCTGCTTGCTTCTTCGCTGTGTCGAGAAGGATAAAATAAAAATAAATGCTAATGGCGACAAACTGGCAAAGAGCGGCTCTACGCATGCAAGCGAAGAAACATTGGAAACAAGAGATCAAAGGACCGACAGTACTAATAGTATGAAAAGTTAGTCTGTTTAGCCTAATGTAGAGGCGTCCACGCAGGGTGTTCATGGCTAGCAGCCTGTTACTTGTTGTTCCCTATCTGAATTCTCGGACTTCCGGCGTCGCTACCAAGATTAATTTCGTGTTGTCAGGCTAGAGAGGGCTCGGTATTTCCTGTCTGTTTCATGTACGTTTTTGGTCTTCCTGTCACGAAGTAATTAGCTAAGATCAAGGAATACGTGTCTGCGACCAGGTAATTTACAGGAAGGGTTTGAAAGAATTGTCACGCTAGGAGCTTCAAGACTGACGTCTTTTCATTTTGGAAGTAATCTGGATCTTTACGACAAACATTATTCAAACTTGAAGAACGTTAGTAAAATCTACTATTCTCTTCGTGAAGTTTTCGTACTGAACCTGGATTCGTTAGGCTGGATATTGGAGATCTTTGAAACTTATGCTTTTATTTATGCATGAAAACAGAAGTCCTACCTAACATCAACCTTGTTAGGTCTGCGCATGCGCGCCTGGACCACCTGGAACTCATATGGGGATAAAAAATTACTTTCTGTCCGCTTTTTATATAACATGCTGAGGGTCTGGCTATCAATGTATTCCTCATGCCCTTTTTACATAACACGTCTCCTAGCATAGAGATAGGGTCCATGTTCTTATTATGGATTTCGCACTCCAAGTGCAGTGGCTTAAGATAACCATGACGAGAATGTAACCCATGCTGTATTAAGTCAAAGTGTTGCATACAATATTGTGTATTTCAGCTGCGATTCCTGGTGCAAACTTTTTTCGCTTAATTTTTTTGGTGGACTGTGAGGCCAGTGCTTTCTCTTGGCGAAGCACAGAGTGTTTTGTCAAATCAAAGATGGTCGCTGTGACCTTTCCTGGTCCACGTGCTATGCAGTGCTAAGACACATCTCACGCATGGTGACCAGGGCCTTGCGTGGCACTCGATGGCCCCAGCCTCTTGTCCAGTGGCGCTGCTGACACCTTTCCGACATCCGGAATCGCTGCAGTAAAGCACAGTGTCCTGCTTTGTCGGAAACAGCCAGCGCCATTACCGCTTTCAGTGGCTAGACTGGTCACGTGATTGATGGCATCACGGAGCCCGCGGTCCGGCGACTAAAAGCAGAGCATGCTGGGAGATTTCCCTTCGCGCGCGCCGCGCCGCACCCTTCGTTTGCGTTTGCGCACCGGATCGTTTTGAGGTTTTCGTGGCCGGTGTAGTTTTTGCGGAGAAGAAGCTAATGAACCTTTTGATGGGCTCCCCGGCTCGCTGCTGGTGACTGGGAGACACAGCAAAGGCTGGCAAATGAACCGAAGTTTCTTGATGGGGTGGACCGAGCCTTGGCCACGGTGTCCACAGACTGACGCATGCAAATTATAGTTGGTTGGTTGGTTGGTTGGTTGGTTGAGTGGATAGGTGGGTGGGTGGATGGGGAGGGTGAGTGATTAGAAATGTCTTACACCCAGTTTTGACTTCGTACACTGTGGCAATCGGGTGGGGGGCGGGAGAATGATTGGGGGATGTATGGGGGGATTAGAGCCGATGTTCGATATCAAGCCGACGAAGCACGCACCGAGAAGCCGCCAGAGGTATCACAGTCGGATAATCCTCACACGTTTGCTAAGAGCCTCTCTGCCACTGCTCCACCGATCGCCCCAGCGTGTGCTGCTGTTGGGCATCTAAACGTGGAGATTGTTTCCATAGGTGAGTGGATAGAACCCCGAGGGGACGCATACATTGTACTTTTTTAAATTTCATTTTGGAGTGACGTTTATGCTACACATGAAATTGGGGGCTTAGAGGACTGTAACTTTCAATGCTGGTATTATGGACTTGCTAGCACTGATTGACACTGGGGTTTAAACGCCAGGAACGCAATTATTGCAATGAGAAATTAGGAACTTGAGACTGATGTGTGCGTGAAGAGAAAAGGGACATAAACGCTGTGAGATGGCACTTTCAGCGCTTCCTTTAAGTGGTCAGCGAGTCCATTCATCAATGCCTAAACTATTTGTTTGTTTGTTTGTTTGTTTGATGCTTGACACTCGCAAATCACCAGGGAAACTTCTATTTTTAACGAAAATGTCATGTAGGCCTAAGTATTTCGCTGTGTAGTTATGATCAATGTTTAATACTCATCTTTAAAAAAAATAACAGCAGAATACTATAAACCGACATAAAGACTTTAAAGAAAAGCATGACAAATTTTCGCTTAGTTTTCTTAGAATACTATCTTATAGTATTTTTTTGATTTTGCTTTATCATGGAAAAGTTTTCCATCATTTGATTTTCCGTCATTTCCAAACTAGTCGTCCTCTTTGTTGAAGAGCCTCGGAGTGATATGCGACTCACCCCACACTATGGAAGTGATCTATGCTTGAACCAGACCTACATAAATATTACGAGCATCGAAATCTTGGTCAAGAAGGCAGCCCTTCTTTATATAAATCAATAGCCTTGATGCTTTCATGAACAAATGTCATAAAGTGCTCATACTGTAATAGTTACATGACTAACAGAAAATACCTCGAATATATATATATATATATTGATTATTACGTTATGTCGAAAAAGCTCTTTGACGTTTCTATTTTCTAGACCAAGCAGCGGTTATGAGGAAAACACACACGCATGATTAGTTATTTTTTTCTGAAGATGTTTCTCTCTCTTAAAAAAATAATAACAAGATGCACAGCCTTGAATTTCCTTACGCAGGTATTGATCACAGCAGTCTTGGAGATTGTGCTGGGATAAACGATGATGAATTTGACATGTTAAGACAGAAAAAATTCGGAGCTGCAACATGAGAGAAATTTCGGCTTTCCTATCCGTATCGGGTAATCTAGCTGCCGCTTGCACGTGTTGTCAGACGGAGCTGGATTGAAATCAGTTGACGGGTGTCTGTTCAAGAAAAACCATGGTTTCTCACATCGTGTTTTCTTCCTTTATGTGAAGTGCGTTGTTGCTAGAAAAACATAATGACGTCTGCCGTGTCAGGAAGTGACGTTCCCATTACGGGTATGGGAGGGCCTAAACAAACAGTGCGTTCGCAAGTTCTTATGCACCCTTTCAACGAATTAGAACAACCATCAACTTTACCATCACCGTCGTTTTCTCTCCTCTGTCTCATCTATTTCGTCATCCTTCTCCATCTTTAAAACATTTTGAAGAAGACAAATCGACTAGAGATTCTTAAGGTGGAACTATTTGGGCACAAAGATTGGGAAAACTTTCAAATTTTAAGGATAGAGTTAAGATAGTTAACAGTCTGCGTTGAAATACCATAAACTTGGGGAAGGACAGAAAAAGCAGCTGACCTCCGCCTATTTTGTGAGTCTGATATATTCTTTGAGATTGGAATATATTATATCAGCTACATTTCTCTTAATTGAATAAATTGTCGGTTACTGCAGAAAAACTCCGAACTAAACAGTAGAGGACATTTTCCATCATAGGAGAGGAACCCTGCGAGAAGGAAATTACTAGCAGGCTTTTTCGGTTTGCCGTAATTTTACAGACTGTTGTTATGGACCGTAACTACAAATGATGCTGACAGCTTGGCGCATTTATCTTGTTCGCTCATGAATGAATGGCGGACTCAACCTGATAAAACCCCAACACATTTCTATTCGGACCGTAAACAGAAGCTTCTGCCTCTTCATTTGAAGACAGCAGCTTTTTTCCCCTGTCCTTATTGAGTTTCCTCACTGAAGAAGTTTTAAAAAAAAGATTCGATCATGCTCCAGTAAATTTCCACACGGCAGATTGCTGTGTTCGTAATCAGCACGATCGAATACAGAATGTTAATTTCCGTGTGGACCGTAGGGGTGTTTTGAGGACGTCTGTCCATTCGAAGAGACGCGCCATGTTGAGATCCGGACTATTTACTGACGCGTGCCGTGTATCGATTCAGAAAACGGCTTTAACCTGCGCGAGGAGAGTGGGAGGGATGGGGGCGTAGAGAAGCAAGACGTTGTTATATTGACGTGGACTTTATAAAAAAAATTCTTGAAGTCATCACTTCCGCAATTAAGCAGCTGCTCCAAGTTCACCCATGGATTTTACTGCAAACCTGGTGGTCGCAAGCTTGCGTTCAGGCCAGCACCTATATGGCATAACGACACGACTGCCCCGTCCCTTTAATCACCAAGCCACCCTGCGGGGAAGTCTGCGTGGCCCAGTTCAGCCTCGGACTGACGCTGTAGGAAAGGTTTGGCGCGAGACAAAGTTACTTCTTCCGGTTTCCGCCGAGCGTAAAGGCGAATACAGCTGCATGCGCACGAACCATCTTGAGGAGCGCATGCGCAGGCTGGCTGGGTCGGAATTATAAGTCTGGATGTCTTAAAAGTCGAGAATTATAAGCGTGCAATATCCAGCCTGGCCATTCATCAATGTGCCTAGGCTGTCGAATCATTCTTCGGAAACTTGATACTGGTATGAAGATCAGTGCCGGGCTGCACGAGTGTTCTTATTTTCACTTCACCCATATAACGGCTCGTAAGGCCCTTCACCCTGTGTATTTTAAGAGTACCTTTACGTATGACGAGGATATACGAACCACACGCAATCCAGCTCACCACTGTTTATTGGGTGAGAAGGAAGCACGAAACGCGGAAGACTGGTACAGCTGGTCGCAGGGGCCGTCACCCGTCACATGTGCATAAAAATTGTCGACGCTTTTTTTACTTTCTGTCTGTCTGTCTTTCTTTCCTTCTTTCTTTCCTTGTTTTTCTTTCTTTCTGTCTGCCTTTCAGGGGCCCTGCAGCAGAAACTGAAAAAGCTCTGTGAGATTTTAATGACTTGCGGTATTTACTCCGTGGAAAGCACGTTCTTGGATACTTTAGTCTTTATGCAAACGGTTTAGCCTATAAAGAACCCACATACAAGCAATCACACCCTCGCTCGTGCACACAGACGCATATACCTCTAGAGAAACTGGGAAGTGTTCGATGAGAATACACGATAGAAGGCTATGCTGCTGGAAAAAGCTTCCTCTCGTAAAAAGGGATTTCCATTGCTTTTCACATGTCCGATCAATCCACTGGTCGCAGCTATTGATCCAACATGACTTCAGACCCCACAAAGCAAGCAGTCTGCAACAAAGTCTTTCGACACATCTGCACTGCTGGCAGGGTTGGAATTTACTGCAAACGTAAAGCCACACCTGCAGATAACTTTCGCTGTAACGACTGTACTTCAATAACTCTAATCGACATACTGGATGCGCTGGTAAAATTCTTTTTCAGCTCAATCAGGCCGTCTTCTTTTCCTTCAATTTTGCGAAGGAACCGTCGTGATTCGTAATTTCCTCGTCAAACTCTATTAAATCCGTCAATGCTGCAACACCGATCATGAGAAATTTAAATTTCCTCCAAAGTTTCCTGTCGTCACAGGTATCCCAGGACAGCCTGATTTTTCGATAAACTTTCTGTCAAAACATAGAACGCAGACCAGAACGCCTGACTGGTTGTTCTCCCATCCGCGTAATAACAGACTTATTCTTGGGTAAACCTGTATGGCGCGGGTTCACAAAGGGGGCAGGAATAAGCTTAACTGTTACCACAACATAAAATACTGTACACAGCGTTTACGTCGATGGGCAGTTTAAGTGACATGCCCACAAACGTCTTAGTGAATGCGGCCGTGTGAACTGAATTCAGGTAAGAAACGGTTCATAATGAACGTTTCTTGGCGGTAGCTACGCATGTCGATGTTTTTTAACCAGCAGGCTAACCTGAGTGATCTAGAGTCCTTTTATATGCACGGCGTGGCTAGTTTCGGCAAGCAAACAATCGATGCCCCAAATTAAGGGCTTAAGGCCTTTCTTAACAGAACGAATGCTGGTTCTGCTGCGCCTTAACATGGTTATGTTTGGCGAACTTGGCTATAAGTTTGGCGAAGTATGACGTACAGTTTCGTTCGATTAAGAAACGTTTTTTTTTTAAATTATAGCGAATCCTTTTTCCCATGAGCGCAGTGGAAAATCACCGCTAGGCGGAAGAACTTTCCGAGAACCATCTAGGCCACAGAGTGTAATATAATCTTTCACGCAGATAAAAGACATTTGTGTTCGCGTTTGACCACCTAAGAATTATCTCAAGATGAATTTGATCGACCATGCAAGTGAGAAGAGATTTCTTTTTGGTCTGTTTTAGTAACTGTTCTGGTGAACTCTGCAATAACGGAACACAATATTTAGTCCGGGAACCTTGAAAACTGATCCCATTAGAAAAGTTGCGTTACTTCATTTCTTTGAGGTCCGCTAACTTGAAAGTTAACTATCTGAGCTTTCACATTTTCAAAGACGCTGCATTTATACTTTTGATCCTTATATTAGCCGTACTGAAGTTATGGGTTGTCATTTAAGAGCTCTCCCTCCCCACCCTCCAATAAAAGAGTTGATTGCTAAATTATTTTGTACTTGGATTCTTCAGCTGATAAATCTACAGAGATTTTTTTCGACTTCATGCTACACCTTCGTCCTATTTCTTTTCCTGAAATCAAACCAACCGGCCTTTCCCATTGAAAGATTCAATCAGCGAAGAAACCCCAAATCCATAACAGAAATAATGTCCCTATAAATGGTCGACGCTGAGACTATCTCGGGCTTAATCTAACCTCGGTTCTCACATACGACCCCAAGTCGTAGCGCCATACACCGAGCTACAGACGCGCGAGGCCTGGCATATCAAGAGTTTGGGATCTCACCATCTGGATTCGGTCACGCAATAAAATAGACAAGGAACTGTGAAGCCACGCTAACAGCTGGAGGGCAGGGGGAAACGTTCTGGGCATCTGCTGGAGTAGCTAGCTGTAGACCAGCTGGTTCCCAACACTTCCGGTTTTTACACAGCCCTAGTCATCTGTCCCCTACCTGCTGGTGGCGTTGTCTCCTGAAAAGAGACGTTTTCTCCGTCCCCACCATCCCGTTTCTAGCGAGGAAACTCTACACAGATAGATGGATATCCAGAAATATTTTAAAGGAGCAAAATCTTGCTACCGCTGCTACAAAGGGGCACCTTTCTGACTGTCCGCAGATAACGGGCAGTCTACTTGGTTAGGTTTATCTGGAGTGAAATAGCGGGTTTATTTATTTTAGCTTCACATATACAGGTGTTAAGCTCTTTCATAAGATGACATACGAAACTGTGAAATTGCACACTGTGCACACGCGCACACATACATTCGCTCAAGATCGCGTTGTCAAGCACATGCATGCACATGCACACAACCGCGCGCAGTGTCTGTTTACCCTGGCCAAAGTCTTAAAAGCGCATCCCAGTGAGAAGACAAATTCTTGACCTAATCGTCAGAGAAACCGGAGACAAGATTCGATCCCTAGCCGATTAGCCGCGACAAAAAGTCGCCCTATAACATCTGTTGGAATCGCGTTTAATTGTGGCATCTGCTGGAAGCTCCGCATTCCCTCTGAGAGCGGGACCATCAGTGGTCACCCGGAATCGATGGCGTCATGGGACGATAGGGTGCTTTTTAACGTGAAATCTCGTGTAATCTGGCATAATGATGGCTTTTACTCGCTCGTTCAAGTCTCAACGAGAAGGGTCAGATTCAGCGGTTGGGTTCTTGGCAAGCCACAGTTTTCCATGGCAGTTCTTCACTGGCAGAGGGAAGAAATTGATCCCAATCTGCAGAAAGAGGTCTTCTTGTTCAGCCAAAAGAAAGGTGTGGGACCGAGTCGGAAGGAAGACTAAGGAAGACTAAGGAACTTTGGGAACAATAAAAGGTGGATTGGAGGTGGAAATAAACCGAGAAAGATTATCTTAGTGTCTAGACGACTGTAATGATCGAGAGCCGAGTGGTGGTGTCTCCATCCCCCACTTATTCAAGAGTACAAAGCTCGGTTTGAATGGACAATTGATGAAGCGTCACGCATTCACTGAAAGGCACCCGACAGGACTGCGCTAAACGTTCTGAGCAGAAGCCAAAGCACGGCGAAACACTCGGATCGCCAGGCCGGTCTCCAGACTGAGGAGCCGGTCAAGACAGTTGATTTCAGCGGTCAACAAACGCACGGCAGCGGTGTTTGGTACAAGCAAACAAAGTTTATTAGGGCACTGATGACACGTCCTTTAACTCCGAGAGAAATTTCGTTTTTCCAGGTTTAGGTAGTGGTGTGGTTTAGAGGAGCGGCCAAGGGATCAGCACTTTATAGAGCGGATGAGACAAACAGAAGATTGTAGAGGCTTACTGGAGCTTCCCATCTTGTTTGTAGATTAAAGTGCCCGAAAAACTCATCCACCTGAAATACACGGACACTTTTTTTTTATTATAGAAAGATGATCTGAATGTTCGTATAACCCCGTTAAGGGTCGTGCACCGCAACAACTTTAAAAATAACCAACTTACAGGGACATGAGGCACTGCAGAGGAACTAGTGTTGCAGGAACAATTAGCAGTCACAGCTACGCATCTCTTTTTGCTATACATCTTTTATAGTGCCTAGGCTTCTAGCAACATCTATTACGTTCTGTGGTTTCATTGGAAGTCGTTTCTCGTGGTCATTCGTAATGCTGAACGTCAATTACGGAGAGTGAACGGCCCTGAAGACCACTCTTGTGAATGGAAAGACAAATACGAATGCTTATGCAACTCAACCTAGGACTGTAAACAAGACCAGACAGTGTGAATTTTAAAAAATCTAATAAAGTAAAAGATAAAAATACAGTATCGAAGTCACATGTACACAACATATTAAGGAAGTCTCTGCACAATGGAGAATATTGTCAGGGGGTTCCTTCCTACATGTTTTTGTGCGTGCACTTTCCAACACATACAGAGGATCTTAGAAAGAGCAGTGGACTGTAAAACTGTACTTAAGCAAATGTTACTATGGAGCATGCTAGATTACCTTTAACCCCATCTTCCCATGTTATTTTCATAACTTCCACTGACAAGTTGCATAGCCCCTTTTCTAAAACCAACAAAACAAACAAACAACAACAAGACCAAAACCCCCCCAAAACCCCGCGTATTTCGTCCAGATAATTTCTGAGGACTTACTGCCGTCGACGATGACGAATCCCTCCATGCTTCTAACAACCCCCGCTCCCTGCAGCTAGATTACACTGATTTGCCATCACGGTGATCGATAGACAAGAACGGTAACTCCAAAGGCAGAAGAGAGAGAGAGAGCAGACGAAGAACAGCCTCCGCTGCAGAAGCACACAAGACTTACGGCGTTTGGCGAGCGTTTGATGTTTGCCGCCAACCAAACTGACACAAAATTAAAGACACGGTCTCTGCCAGAGGAGAGGGCAGCATGGAGGAAAGGGAGACGGGTTTCAAAGCAGTTCCTATGATGAGGGAGGTGGAGAGAGTACGAGTTCTTATTACCCTGCTTGGCCGCCTCCAAAGCAGTCGCAGATGGGACGAACGGGCGCGAGACAGTCGAAACGTCGACTGGAAGCAGGATCAGGAAATTAAGAATTATGGAAACCTTTTTTATCACTAGCCTCGCGGAAAGAGATTTTTTTTGGACACTTTCTTTTAAAGAAAGTCTTGATCACTCGTTTTAGTCAAATCTTTCTTTTGAACCTCCCAAATGCTGTCTTTGTCGACACCTGGTTATTTATTATTTTCTTTTAGCGATTTTCTACCCAGAGATATGATGAATCTAGACAAACACGTGCATATTTGCACACACTTGTAAGTGTTTACCGAAGAGCAAAAATCAACAAGGGTTCAGTAATTTCCGTTCGACTGTACTACACACGAATACAAACAGCGCATTTACTTTTATATAACCAGTCTTGTATAGTGATTATAGTCACAAGGGTTCCCTGTATAACATGGGCTGTGCCTTTAAGGATGTGTGTAATGCTTGCTAAACATCAGAAAAATAAAGGACAAATTAATAAAAAGAAACTTAGAATAAAAAACTGCTTGAATTCGGAGGGCACATATTTTATTTCGATTGTATGAGAATACTTCCTTCAAAGTGAGCAGCTAAAGTCTTTTTCCGCTTCCAGTTCACGTGTTGTCACAGCACTCGAGCAGCTGCACTGTCGCTCAGAGAGGAGGCGGGGG
>SMGT01006399.1:11284-24887 GCA_004794575.1 Lanistes nyassanus
GAGAGGAGGCGGGGGGGGGGGAGAGGGAAAATGGGGACAAGGAGAAGAGATGGGGAGAGGAAGTAGCGAACGAAAGATGGAGGAGGGGGATAGAGAGGAGAAAGGCAGTGGGGAGAGAGAGAGAGGTTCTCGAGGCATGTCATCGCACGAGACGGACAGCACAACAGGCGAAAGAAATGAAAGCATTTTCGCAGCATAAAGAGAAACGAGGACCTGAAATGAGTTTTCCCATTTTCAAAATAGGGGCAAATCGATGATGAGGCAAAAGCGGGGTTCGCAGTAATGTGTCACCCATGGTTGCGCCGGGTCACGCCGACACGAGCAAGAAAGAGGGTCCGGGCGGCTGATGAAAAAAGGACATAAAAGGAGTCAGAAAAGTGAACTACGCTCTGCTTCCGGGCTCAAGATCACACGTGTATGCGTGCATGTTCACCTGCAACATTGCTCTTGCTGAGTAAACACAGCGGCACGATACTCGAAGTGCTCGACATGAACCCGGGCATGCGTGCAATTGGGAAGAACGCTCTCTGTCCGCACGTGCAAGTGTGGGCACGTGTTTGCTTTTATGCGGTACAATGACTAGAACAGGAGGGCATGCCGTTCAGTCAAATGCCAGATCGCAACTAAAACTCAGTTATTGATCCCTGGTGTGGCTTTGTTCTGGAAAGACTTTCTTACAAATCATGACACCGTGCTTCCACAGTGCGTCTTCGTATTCTGCAGAATGTAAAATATACGTGCCAGCCAGCCAACGTTTTCGTCTCTCTGACGCCCGTCCCTGAGTGGATCGACTGCCCGTCATGGTCCACGAGTTCTATTTGGCCTGGACTTCCGGTCTGAGGCCCCCTCTGGCGACATATCTGCGCGGGCCATCAACACTGGGCTGTGTCGGCCTGTCATTAAATACCGATTTTCCTGCCGCCTGTCACACCTCGGGCAGAAAGGCCTTGACGGCCAGCGCTCGGAATCTCTCTCAGAACAGCTCGGGGGACATTTTTTAAACATTTGTTTCTGATCTGAGGAAGAAAATTAATAAAAGAGCTTTTGAATCACTACGTCTCTCCCCCTTCAGCTTACTCTCCGCCACCACCTCACCTCTCACTCGCTCTCTTCTCCTTTCTCGTTCAGCTGGGCGTTTATTTCAACGAAAATTGAACGCAAGAACTTTATAGAGGTGCTGGATTTTCCTTTCCTCTTTTAACGTTCGTGCTTCATCCAGTACCTTCTCCTTTGTTTCTGTTTTCGTCTTGCTGGATGGCTGGATGATTTGAGAGAATGATTTTCGTTTCACTTATTCCTCTCTTTTTTTCTTCCCTTGTCGGTTCTATTCTGTTCTTCAGTTTATCCTTTCTACCTTTCTGTCCCACTCTCATACTTTCTGACTGCTCTTTTGATTCCTCTCTGTCTCTAGACTCTCCTTCCCCTCTTATCAGTTCCTTTTCTCTCCCCGTTCACCTACCTCACAGCCACCCCATTCACTAACTCTGGTACTGACTCAACCCACCCACACCCCCTAACTCACTTCCTCACTCCCATTCACTCACCCATCTTCCACAGCAAGCATCTTGGACACTATATGGGCACTTATATTCTCATTAAATACTTGACACTCGCAGATGGCATTTGAACTCAGAAGGTTGCCTCTATACATTCTTATGATTGAGATTGCAGGAGTGACAATATTGAGCAATCCTGTTTTTATCTGCCTCCTATTTTTGCAAGTGCCTTTCAGAAGATTTAGTCAGAATGTCAAAAAGTTGCTCCCGAAAATCGCAGATCGAAAAGGCGAGTTTAGGCAAAGAGAAAATGCACATGGTCGTGATGTGGTTTCTCCCGAAATGAAATTCTCTATAAGGTTTTCCATACTGGAGAATTTTGATGAATTACATCTTCAGACCAGAAGAAGTGGGCAAACCACTGACCTGTTCCAAGCAATCCAGTGCGACAAACACTCTGTGCCCTCTAAGGCAGTGCAAATGCGCAGCCATGACCCACACTTTTCTGCTTTGCCGACTCTCAGTAACATAGGATCAATGCCAAACATTTCCAGGCAAAAGCTGAGTCCAGGGCATGAGAACAGCAGCGCTGTTTGGCTTGCTAACACCGGGTATAACCAGTTCGCTTTTTCAGATCCCTCTTATCCCTCACATCGATGGCAAGGCAAAGCTTAGCTTATCCCAAGTGATCAATCACTGGATTAGGCGAAATTCCTCCTCTTTTGTTGCCCTGGGGAGTCACATTCATCTTAATATAACTGAGAACCTTAAACAAAAAGAATAGGATGACAAGACTGATGTCACGTCATGTTCTCGCGCTTGCAGCTGGCTTTTGCTTTGCCCTGTGATTTATTTGCCACTAGCTAAGAGGGGAGGAAAATCCTTGGATCAGATCATCCTTTTTGTTTAACAATACGGAACGTTGGCAGGCGTCGTTAACTTATAATTTCAAACTGGTTTTATGTCGTCAAAGTTGCCTCCTTGAGTCAAACAGTTGGAATAACCGTATATTACAGAATATTTCTTGAATGAAGAGAACCCTCTTCTTCTGTTCTTCAATTTACTCATTCTACCTTTCTCTCCCCTTAATTACTCTCTCTCTCTCTGGCTGTTCTTTTGCCTCCTCTCTATCTATAGGCGGGAATAAGTGAATGATACCAAAGGCAACCCTCAGATCTCCCAACAGCCAGCGATAATTTGAATGTTCTAGTAGTTCGCCATAGAAATTCAATTAGATCACAGATGGCGGGAGGCTGAGTGGGGGCGGGGGTGGAGGGGTGAGGAGACGAAGAGGACATCGGCGGGAAGGCCTGGTGGAGACTGGCTTGGGGAGAGGAGGTGGGATGAACAGTCTGAGATAATTTACGCGTCATTACTATACATGTATTGGCCGTCGCTCAGTCGATACTTCCCGTGTTTTAGGGAACAATCGGAAGCAAGGGGGACCGGAGTACGGTGCGTGCCTTTGACAGATCTTTGCACGGGCAGGAAGAGCTGGACGCCACCCATGCCAGGTTGCTGTGAGGGCCTGACAGCATAATTCTGCGAGCTTCCGCCCCTGTGCTTCTGAAAGCTCCTGGAAAGGATATTGTGGCCCTTAACATCGCTTCTGTAAAATCCACGGATTCAGCTGCGGCTCCCTCCACCATCCTTTTCCCACCCACCCACCCCCCCCCCCCACTCAGCTATGACTTCAGGTCGCTGTATCCTCGTGACTATAGGCCTGCACATCCATGTGCTGTCACAACTTTTAAGTGCGCGCTCCTGCTTTTCGCCATCACATCTAGATCTGAGCTGTAGTTACTGCATACGATGCAATATTTTCGTTCTGCTAACAAGACACATGTCTCTGTGCTGATCACACACAAAAAAAAAACCCGTATGCTAAGAACAGCTTCGCTTCGAATTCACAAATGCACGCTTCCTTCAGTTCTTTTTACCGTGCTTTTTTCTTCGAAAGTGTGCTGTCATTTCAGTGCCTTTGCAAATACAATACAAATCAGGGACGAGGGTAAAATATGGTGGTCCAGTGACCTCAGGCCACTAGAAATTTTGCCGAGCTATTAAAATTCATAAATCACTAGCATTTTTGCCCGAATTCCACACAAATGAGAGATGGCGAGAGAGACCTGGAGGGAGGGAGGGAGGGAGGGAGAGTGCGAGGAGTGAGAAAACTAAGGAAAAGTGGAAATCTCTTTGGGCTCGTGAAGTTCAAACGCCACTATTCCATCATTCTGGTGAAATGTTTGCAGCTTCCCCATCCATGTAAATGAAAAAGTAGTGGGTGTATGATGCGAGAAGTAGTTCATACTTTGTTTTACAGCGTATGCAGGAGAAATCCCGCCTGGAATCGCGTTATGCTGTATGCAAGTGCCTCTAGATTTATTTCGCTCTAGCCCTGGCGTACACGGGGGTTTGTATCTGCCCTTCCGGTTATAAGACTGGTCGAAAGGTGCGTCCACCCAGTTTTTCGTACACCTTTTACGTGCAGGTAGGACATACGAACGCCCATGGAACCCAAACCTGAGCCCTAATACAGAACACTAGATCGTAACGAATGATCGAGAAAGCTAGCGGAATACAGGTGGGGTTGCAGGTTGGCCGGAAGGGTAAGGATAGAAATTGAAGTATTCAAAACCTAGGTGGAGCTCTCTGACCACTGACCTTCACGAGGGGAAAGTCAGTTCATTTAAAAAGTCAGTACGACGGTCGCACGTCACTTTAAGTGGATACGGAAACCCAAATGTGCGTGCGCGCGCGCGCGTGTGTGAAGTACCAAAGTTTTGCTGTGCACGTAGAAGATGATGCAAACCCTTTTTTCTGTTTGTCACCTCATGGATATCCAACGGAGGAATGTAAGGGGAACGTACTGCATTCACTAGGGAAGTGTCTAGAATGTCATTTTTGTTCCCCCTCCCCCGCCCCCCACTGCACAAGGATAGTCAAACTCTGCAAGTCCAACATTATTAACAAATAAAATTGTGCACCCAACATTTTTTTACTGCAACTTTCCATTTCTAGGCAGCGTGTTCCAAATGCAATCTTCTCTTCCCAATGAATTCGACCTCTGCAATGTCACGAATTTTTGATATGGCGCACGTTTATTTGCTGTTTAGTATTAAGCAAATTCCGGAATTCTTCTGTAGTTGCTTAAGTAAATTAAACCAGATATCTGATAGAGTTGGCAAAAGATGGTACCGAATTGGGGTATTAGAAGAAAAAAGGGGCTTTTCAATGTATCTTTCCATTCCTCATCATGGCAGATATGACTTTTAATGATCAGGCTACCATTTCCTTGAATGTCTTTCCATACTATTTTCAAAGAAATCTTTGATAACCCACAGTGCTGTCGCCTGCCATTTCAAACCGAGTACCGAAATCTTACAAAAGGCAGAGACATTCAATCCCCGAGCGAAAGACTGTCGATTTATTGCACGAGCAAATGATGGCAGACTCGAAACTCTACACAAATCTATTGTGAGCAAATAAATGTACACCATTATCGTTCTTTTTGCAAGATCTAGAGGCACACGCATGTCACAACGTATATATCTAACTGAAATTACTTTCATCTGCATCTTTGGTTATGGATGAGGACTGATATCTCGCGGAGAAAAACTGCAGTAAATTTCTTTCAAACTTTTCATTACTTTCGAATTTGCTCACATGCCAATATGCAAAAAGACAGCTATATTTACTTGTAGTACAATACGATATTCCAGAAAAATGGGTCATGGCTGAGGCCGAACAAGAATTAAGCTCAAAAAATATTTCCGTGACGCAACATTGCGGAATTGGTGAAGGGTACAAAGAGATGATGGACTAGCGGATTTTCCCCATGCCAGAAGACAAAAATGTAGAAACAAAATGAAGAAGTGCTGGAAATTTAAAAAGAAATGGGAGAAGGACAGTTGGAAAAAAATCCCTCCTCTGTTCGAGATGCACCAGCCGGCCGTAGAGTCAAACTGCATCGAAGTAGCCATCTGTCTTAAGGCTCCCCAAGCATGCGGAATTAAATTTATCTCTCACCCCGACGTCGCTCATCTGCCTGTCGGACATGGCGTCTGTCCGCTCATCCGTTCAACTCTTTCCCCTTCCCTGCCTTTCCTTAGCGCTCGGCCACGCGGGCTCGGTTTCTGCTGGGTCTGCTGTTGCCCGCTACCCACGTGGTCGATGGCGGTGCACACACAGCCATTTCCTACAAGATATACCTAACGTACTCTTGCCTAACAGCACCCCGCACGCAGCCTTATCACCTTTAAGCCTATTTGCCGCTCCACGCCCAACTGCGTTCATGCTGAGTGAAGAATTTTCGACGTGCACTGATAGGGAGTCATTAAGCGTGTTGCGTACTTGATAATATATGTGCATGACCTACAGCTGGTGTTGACAAACCTTCGTAGATATTGACGAGTGATATGTACAGTGCAGTCTGCGGTCACCAGACATCATTCTAAGATCCCAGCAATTTTTTTTTGACTAGCAACCCATCCCAGGAACACGATCTGCATGGTCAGGAACACGATCTACATGGTATATTTATATATCTAAACCATCCAGTAAATGTTCTTGATGGGAAAAGGAAGGAAAAAAACGTGCGAAGACGCAAAGATAGGAACCCACCACAGACACGTTGGCCATCTGTCAACTCCGAGAAGGGAGAGCGGGTCACCAGCCATAGTAGTGGCAGACCACTCCTTGGGCAAGTTGTCAGTTGTCCTTTCTTGACCAGCGTGGTTGATCGTTTTTACGACGACGATAATGGTTACAAATGACAATGAAGGGGATTATTAACAGAAGAAGGAAGAGGAAGACGCATGAGTAGATAAATGGATGGATGGATGGATGGATGGATGGATGGATGGATGGATGGATAGATGGATGGATGGATGGGTGGATGGGTGGATGGATGGATGGATGGATGGATGGATGGATGGATGGATGGATGGATGGATGGATGGATGAGGCGATAGTGAGAGTGCATGTTATGGGATCGCTTACTTAACGATTTTTGTGATTTCGAAGTTCATTGAATACGTCTTATGACAGGGAAAGTTAATCAGTACCTCAGACTTTACTTATACGTGTTATTTCTTAAATCGTCCTCTTGTGGAAAGAAACGCCCAACTAAAATAGATAATCTTAGCCATTTCCCTCGGAAAGAACTAGCAAGAAAAAAAGGGATGGGGGAGAGCTGAGTCGGTGGGGTGGGAAGAGATCGAGGTAAAGGCTGTCAATAGTTATAAAGTTTTCATTGGAAATACATGTATGTGCATTGTTTTAGACAAAATTTAAAAAAAACACTTCGCTTAACTCTAATGGATGAATGGGGATTTTGCAATATTGATCCAAGAGCGCGACTTGTTTTAAGGGAGGTGTATACTGGTATACTGCTAGTTACCGGGCCACAAATACCTGATTTGTGTGGGTCATCGAGTATCTGTGTTAGTGGAAAAAAAAACGAAGAGTTCAAACGCTTCGGCTTTTTTGATAGATTTTCCATCCTCTGGTCCAGCGGCATGTGGGAGAAGAGAAACGGGGAGCTAGTGGAAGAGAGAAGAGTTGAGAAAAAGAGAGGTGAGGAGAGAGGAGAGAATCTTCATCAATTCCCCGATCTTGTCACACCTCGTATCGTGGGGCTGGACGCGAACAATGAAAGATTGATCACACGGCGGGCTCTAGTCGCCAGCATTCGCACATCTTCCCGCAAGTTTCGAATTGACCTTTCACAATATCGCCGATCAATTACACTGCCTGGTACGGTGCCTTTCACTACCGGCAGGCGCGGCTGTGCAAACTCGAGATGCAACAGACAGCATCGCGGTCAGCGGTGGACTCAGCACACTGGGTGCGGGGTCTACAATCTTTGACACTTGCACAAATTGCATGTCTGCTGTGCCAGTCCCGTAAATGAGAATGTTGACCTCTGTGTCACTGTTATGCTTTGTTGCTTGCAAGGCTGTACACAGGCGGAATGGTATGCGCGTGCATGTCAGAACATGGTGTAGCTAAACATTTACTGCGTGCTATCTGCAGACTTTTTCCCTGCTGCTACCTTTCTCGCACCACGTATGCCACACAAGTGTAAAAGCCTGATTTTCGCGTGGTTTGCCAGAGTTGCTAGCCTTATAATTTATATTCTTCCTTCCCAAAATGTTTCCATTTTGCCTTCCACATTTCACTCCGCAGTCATTTATTCTTTTATGTCTTCCTTCTTTACTGCACGTCGCACTTTTCCTTTCTTCATTCCTTCCTGTTTTCGTTTTTTTATTAATTCTTTCTTTCTTCCATCTGTCTTTATTAGTCCAGGTGAGCAAAATTTCCTTTTCTGTGATCAGTTTCGAACTTCACTTTCGGACAGGGCTTTCTGTAAGATTTCACTGAACGTTTTTCTCAACTTTAGTTGAGGAAGCGGGGGGGGGGGGGGGGGGCACAGTCACTCTGAGTAGACCACTGTGTGATTGTGTTTCGCAGTAACACCTGCAATACTAACAAATGCAGTACCTTCATTTAAGGCAACAATACGATGAGTTGTTACGCTGGGGACACGCAAACAAAGAAGCACGACACTATCCACTGTGCCAGCAAGGTGCCTTGCGAGTCGTCGCGCGCCGCTCCTGCCAATCAGCTGTCACGTGACGGTACGCGGCGCGCGCCAAGAGAAAAGTTGCAGACGATCAGAGATTAGTTCAGCTCATAAGCTGGATGAAAGTTTTTGCACCGACTTTGGCTGAAACCATGAAAGGTAAGACTCTTTTTCCTATCATTTTACTCCTTAGCTTTTGACATCCTCCGTTGTCATCCTCTGGGGAGAAGATGGTTAGTAGAACTGAGCGGATGCTTTTGGGCAGCGAGAGTGAATGTCGTTGTGGCTACGTAGTGTCAGCTCTCTTTGCCCTCGAATGAACTGATGCTGATAAGGGCGAAAGGGAATGGCGTTTGGTTAATTGAGCACAGCTCTGTATTTCAGCCACTACCGATACCGTCACTTCTGGTACAGCCGTTGCCAAGAGCAGAGGTGTGTGTGTGGGGGGGGGGGGCGGCAATGCTTCAGATGTGGGGAAGGCAAGAAGTATAGGGTGTAAAATAAAGTCGTGGTGCCCCTCCCCATTTCTTTCTGTTTCTCTTGACTTTGGGATAACAGATTTACTGATGCTTTACAGTCTTAAAAGAGAGCGCGTAAATCACAAAATTGCTATTTTATCTCTCTCTCTTCTCCCACCGCCCCCCAACACGCACACACACACCGGGTTGTCTTCTCTGCGTCTGCTTTCCTCCTCCCCCCCCCTTTTTTTTCATTTCTCCATGTTCGTGCGTGCGTGAGAGACAGAGACGTGCGTGAGAGAGGGAGACAGAGAGGAAGAGAGAGAATGTGTTTGTGTGTGGATGTGCACGTGTGCACAGAGATCTACCCGCCAGAAAAAGTAGGGAGGAAGCCATTACTTCAACTCTGTCACCAGTTTCCATTAGCTTTGTTTTTCGCCGCTTCGATCCTAATCATTAATCATACCGTGTATCATCAGCCCTCCAGGTCGCAGCTGTCTACCACCCACCCCACCCCCATTCATCCCAGTGTAATATACTTGTGGAGCCTTGGAAATTTAAGGCTGACGAGGCGGCATGCCAGTGAGATTTTATCGTGAGAAAACCTCGGTGCTTGTGTTGAGGAAGGGAGCTATCTTTCACCAAGAAGGGAATTGACTGAACTTGGGGACACCTTTGATGTGATAGTCATCATGACGAAACACCCCATCTGGGCTGTCCCATACCAAATCTCTCTGCGCAGACTGGTGGCATCCCGTCAAAGAGGGCTGGAGGGAGGTTGTGGGCCTTTGTGGGGGGGGGGGGATGACAACGATAAGGTAGAGGAAACCAGAGAGCTAAACAAGCTAACGAGTTAGAGAGAGAGAGAGAGAGGAATGGGAATAAGAAAGGAGGAGAAACAGTTTCTTTGCAAATGAATTATTCATTCTCGCTATATATTCTTTTCTTCTGTCTCTCTGATCCCCCTCCTTTTTCTTTCTTTTTCTCTGTTTTACTGCTGCTGTCACATGCGGATTTGCTAGCTTGGGTTTTATTTCAATATTTACTTGTTCTTTAGCTTCAAGCTCATATTTCTGTATCAGTCCTGATCCAGTACACGAGTCCTTCGTAACTGTAACAGTCTCTAAGTCCCTTTTGGCTCGTACAGTACATAGCTTTTTACAGTAACCATAACAAGCAGCCAAGTTTCTAATTCTACATAAACTCCTTCAATATATCGCTTATTTGAAATCGCATGCAACCATCACAACCGCAGCGTGTGTTGATCTTCTGTAATAAAACAGTAGCTATAATACTAGATACTTGATAAGGTTCAAATAAAATCAACAGAGAGAAAAGAATCAGTGTTAACCATGTTATTTATTTTTCCAGTGTCCTCTTATAAACAGCTAGGCTATACATAGATGTGTCCATAGCAGGTAACGTAGCCTGATACAGTATCGTTGGAGAAAAGTAACATCTTGTCATCTTGGAAATAGAGTCATCGTTGTCTACAAAGGAGTCTTATCAGTTTTCTTGGAAGTTCGAGATCGGGAATCAGGGGAGGGTGCAGGTCAACGCAGTTGTTGCAGAGAATCTGTAATGCTGATTACTTTCTGACATATTTAAATCCCATCATTTATTAACCGACACATCAATATAACAGCAACAATATTAATAATAACTTAAATTCTTAGATACCCGCATGAACTGGAAACACACCTAACAAGGACGTCGCGAGAAATTAACCCAAACGATCTTAAAGATATGTCATCAAGAAAACTGAATGGTGCTGTGTCCCTACTGGCCATATCTGCGAGATGAATGCTTGACAGTAAATATGAATTGATCATACTTAATTATATTATTAAGATTAGATAGTGCATTATGAGCATTTCCTCAAAATTACTATATATATATATAACCAACGAGAATCTAATTCATGCCCATGTACCTCAGCCGGGGCATTTTGATAACGACAATATTTTTATATTTGAAGAAGTAGAGGGAAAAGAGATTAGCTGAAAGAAAGGTAGAAAGAAAAGATGGGAGTGCGTGTGGATTTTATTCTGGTTTTACATGACGTATTTGCTGGGAGAAGAAAAGGAAGAGGTTTGGTGGGGGGGGGGGGAAGAGAAAATGAAGGAAAGTACTCACAGTCCATTCCAGTACACTGGAGAGAAAGCGTGACAGTTATAAAATCTTTGTTCTGTGTTCTTTCTGCAAGAACAACTATAATAGCCATTTATTAATAATTAAAACTACTGCAATTTAAGGCGTGCCGTATTTTACATTCCCACTGCAGATGTTTCTCTTTATGATCAATTGACCTCCAACAGTACTGGTCGCAAAAACAATCGCCAGTTATGTTATCATATTTCTTATTTTAAATCAGCTCTCGACGTGATTCAGTAAAATTGAAACCTGTGTTAAAGCACTTCCACACACTTCTCTTTGACTCAGTTAAATTCGATTGGAAAAAGAGAGCAATCGTGAATGCTCGGTATGCAAGTTTTATTAATATTAAACTGTTAAATAAAATACAAGAATACAAGAATAAATACAAACAATCCAACAAATAAACAAACGACCAAGAGACATACAGTATGAAGATTGGCATAAACTTTGCGACACTATTGATGACATATACTCAAGACGTATGCATGCATAGGGGAGGCATAATTTGGGATGAAAGATATGTGGTTGTGAGTTGGTGGTGTTTACTGTTTGATGTCGTCGGCCAAAAGGGGCAGAAACATGACGGGGAAACGAGGGTACAAGGTGATGGACATTGTTAAGGGATGGGGGAGGGGGCGGGAAACTGGAATACCCGAGAAAATCTCCGATGTCCACTTGGCCACATGGAAAATAAGTCCGTCGAGTCATACCTAAGACATAAAAATTGGCAGTCTACTAGCTGCCCTCCCAGACGCCTGGCACTACATGTAAGTACTAGGACTGGTTGGCCCGGTGTCAGTACAATGTGACTGGTTGGCCCGGTGTCAGTACAATGTGACTGGGTGGGATTGAAGCCTGTGTTACAGCAAGTATACTTTGTCTTAGCAACACCGTCCTGATATGCACTTTGCGGCAGGACGTTACGCAACCCATTGTAACAAAATGAGCATTGTTTACTTAGTTTTAATTTAAACCAGTGGGTGACTCAGGAGCCAGAGGGTAGCTGCTCAGTTCAAGGAAGTAAATTTCGTGCTATCCCAGGGAACAATACGTAGTGGGGATGGGGGTTAACCAACCTCCCTTGTCCAAGAGTCACTGACATCAGGTGACAGCATGGCGACAACCGATCACGAATGCATTAGTAATGTCCGATCGGTGAGTTTGGAAACTAGAGATTCCTGTTTATGGTTCATCCACGTGATGCTGTTTACAAGGAGAGAGGCACAAGAGGAGAATAGACGATGTGATGTAGAGGGCGTTGCAGTAGGGGGAAATAAAAAGGGGGACTTGAGAGAAGAAAGGAACCAGGAAAGAGAGAGAAAGACACAGACGGAAGAAGCTTGCTCGATTCGGGCTTACGCCCAGCCCATAGCGCTATGCTGCTTGGCCATGGGACTTAGAAAGTTTGACCACGAAGGCCCAAGGCAGGAGTTGGCAGGCAAAAGACTGAGGGGCACAGTGGAAGGTGAGCCACAGGGCTGCCTTCTCCTGCACCTCCGCTGCAGCTGCACAACGGAGCCTTACTCTGGAAGAAGCCAATGCCTTTAGCGGCCAGGCAAAAGTTAGAGAATAGTAGAAGGCCAGGCTTCCATCTGAGTCACCAGTAGGGTAGACAGTGGAGAGAGAGAAGAGGTCCAATAATAGCCACTCGACGAGGGAACAGGTTGCAGGGTTAAGCCGGCCACCCACTGAATTGATAAACAAATTAAGTTTGGGACGTGCACTCCTAGTTTGGCGTCTTCACGACTGGATGAGCTAGGATGCATGTAAGGGAGGGACAGGTGACCAAGAAGTGTTATACCATTCACCCACCCATAGTATCATACAACTTTCCGAATCTGGACCGCTAAGTCAGCGGCATGCAAACACCAATGCATGGGGACAGGACGGTGCTTGCTGCACAGATCTCGACCGACGTGAGGCAATGTGGTGCGACAGTTTGGCGGTTTTATTAGATCAGTGCTGGGGTCATTTCAGTTTCTTGGTGGGAACTGACTGCATTGGGGAAGCTAGTGTCTCTTGTACTCTTGTCTCGTGTACGGCGCACTTGGCGGGTCATGGCAACACTCGGTCCTAAATGACGACCAACATGTCAGCTTCCATTTGTCAGACGTGGAACAACCGTCCGACCGACCGACCGGCCAACGGACTGACTGAATTGACTGTTTACATGCCTACGATAATATCTGCTTTAAAATTTCGTCTGGCCGCCTGCCTACGTGTTTGCTGACTGTTACATAGTTGTGTTCACTTATCTGCTTCTTCAAACTTTCTGCACGTTTACCTACATGTCCGTCTACCCTCTTGTCTGCTTATTGTCTGTTCTTTCTTTGTCAGTTTCCTTAATACTTCATAGCCAAGAATAATCAGGTAGAAATTAACAACAAAGTGAACACAGCAAAAACACTGGCTATGAGTCTGACTCAGGTAAGGGTGAAGGGCTACCAGAGGTTCGACACAAAACTACACAGAGGTTCGACAATGTCTCAGAATGACACGCCGCATTATCCTTTGGGAGATTGCTCGAACGGCCTCTTCAAATTTCAGTCATTAATATGAAAATTGACTTGTTGTTGCTTGTTTTACGAAAACGAGTGACTCGATCTTTGTTGTTCTGGGAGACTTGGCATTGAGAGATCTTGAGTAAACACAAATGAGACTGAATGATAAATTGATCCACACGCATTGCTGACAGTGAAGCAGCTTTGGGTGCAGCCTTGAAAGTGCAAAGGTGTTTGGGGGAGGGGGGGGCGCGTCAGAGAGGACGAGGTGGGAAAGGAAGGGGGAGAGTCGGTGATAGTAGTGGAAAGGGGAAATGAAGGCAGAGAAAGAGAGAGAGAGAGATGAGCGAGAGAAGAAAGCAAATAAACAGGAATGCAGGCACCAGACGGTATTGGTAATTTATC